>APFE031164800.1:42843-112482 GCA_000404065.3 Pinus taeda | reverse complement strand
AACTAGCATTTGCACCTTATGTTGCAAAGGAAACGCCGTAAGGCATATAGTGGTAAGGAATAGAGTGGGGAAGAATAACGATATGTGAATGGGAATTGTTGAAAGCAAGGGTGGACAATAATGTGTATTCTGAAAATGGATATTTTGTTATGGTCAACCTAATGCATTCATTAATTAGATGACAACGAAAAAGTTTCGGGCCCAGGCTGAACCAACAAAAATCTTTTCTACAAGACTGAAATTGCCTAAATGATTCCTCAATCAATGGAAATAACCGTTTCCCTCCTCTAAAACCTAAAATACATTGTAGGAGACCGATTTTTCAAGTAACTTAATATAACTAGCAATTGCCCCAAAAAGTGCAAAGAGAGGTCGATTACAGACAAGTTTTTTTATGTATAAAGTGTTGAGAATGGAGGATCTCGGATTAGACTTTAGTTGGACTCCATTGGTTTGGGAGATGTATCATGCGTCACCATTTGTGCATATTATGGGCATAAAGTTTGTTATGATGATGGAGATTATTTTCACCCAGTTGTGGGTTGGCAACAACTTTTGTGAATGCCTTGGGTAAGATTCCATCTTCTGGATAATGGAAATTCGAGTGTCCATTTAGTCTATACTAGAGTACAGTGATTGTTGGCAAAGTTAAAAAAACTGGCATCAATGTATAGAGCCAACGTAACTCGTAGTCATCAGTTTTTATCCATACAGGGCTATGATTATAGGTACCAGCCATTTGAGCGGGCAGCCAGTGTATTTGCTAAATAGGGATCATGTTATCCTCGTGGAGTTATTGGTTGTGCTTAGAAAATATAAAGTAGGATTGAGCATCGACTATCTGGCTGGATGGAATTTTTGATAAGTGTCGGCCAATTTTATCTATTACGTAATCATCCAAAACATAGAGGCTAACCCAAGTGGATGATTCAGTGGAAATTGTGTGGCCCTTGCATTATGTAGGTCCTATAGAAGCAAATAACAAAAACAACATCAAGTACAATCCATCTCTAAACCGAAAAAACATCAACAAACACTGTCCAGATGACCGTTAGCATCAAAAAAAAAATCATGTTACAAAAAAATACCTACATATAATCAAAATCATTGTCTATATTAGGATCTCCATCATCACTATCACCCTCTAAGCATTAAAATAAGATAGAAAAAAAAAGTAGCATCTCAAGTGCTGATTTTGTTTCAGTGATGGGTACATTTTTAGTAGGGTTCTGAGAGAAGAGTTCATCAACCAATGTCACTAACATTAAGGTACATAGAGAGCTTAGTGTTCTTGATTAATTACTAATTCATACCCTCATACATAACAAAATCCAATGGAAATATGGCAATCCCCACAATCTTGAAATCTTGAAAAAGGTTGTCAAGTCTACTAAATTTTGAGTGAGATCTAAAATTTTACTTTCTCCATATGAAATTCAATGAGGTCAGACCTACTCTCAAACATCCAAAGTCATTTCATGGTAATGTTATGAATTGCATAAGCAATACTAAAGCCATAGGCTTGAATATTAGGCTACCCCACTCAAAAATTCTTGTTTTTTTCTAAAAAATAATTACGTTTGGAACATCTTTAATCAAATTGTGCAGAATTGGCCAGTTTGGTATCTAACCAGCCAGTGCAATACTAAGCTGGCCATTTCCGGTTCCAGACCTCGAACCAGACCTGTTTGGGTGTCAAAAAGATCGAACCGGCTGATTTCACCAGTTCCGGTCTGGTTCCAATAACACTGGTTCTATGTTATTCAAGATTTTTGAGCAATACACTGTAGTTATCATGCATGCATATTTATCATAACTACTATACTTTTTCTTACCTTTGTCATTTCCCTGATTTAAAGGCTGCTCTGAGTTACTAATAGAGACAGTTCTAAAAGATAAGGCTTCGAGAACCTTGCTTTAGTTGGTGGAGGCTTAGTACATTTTCTTCTGAAGCTTTGGCCTCAAACTCGAGAGCTACATTTTCTTTCTGCTTGTCTTGAGAGTTGTTTCTTTCTTGCCCGATTTCTTGTGATTTAGAGTTTTCTCTAGAGTATTCTTCTTTGATGACAATGTAGTGTTCTTTTTGTGCTCCTTCCAACCATGTAGATCTGTGGTGGTTTTTTCTAGTAGAATTTTTCTCGGAGACTTTTGGGCAATTTTTGGCTAGATGGCCTGTCTCAAAGCATGATCGACATCTAAAGAACACACTTTCATAATCGAGTTTCTGGTTCCACACATAGTCTGTACTTTTGGTTGAAACATATTTATGTTAAACGATTGTCATGGGAATCCCACTATATAATGGATTGCAAATCTACATATCATTTGGTTTATAATCCTTCCATGATGTTAATATTCTTATCTATGAAGTAAATGATATAAAAATATGTATTTATTTTAATATTTATAAATAAAATGATTTTCATTTAATATTCAGCTGTAACTTTCAATCTAATAAATTGGCCAAATGAATTTATTTGGTTGAAAAGAGTAATGTATAATTGTTTTTTGAGATTTTGTTGATGACCTGGAAAATAAAGTAATGTGTTATTGCTTTTGACATTCTCATCAGGGTTCTTAATGATGTGTAAAATAATTAAGTAATACAAACCCCGAATAACTTTTAAAGATTAACGATGTTAAATCTTATGACAGGCTAGTATCATTCCTGATAGCTTTCTGACTGTTTCTTTTTTAAAGATATATAAAATGAATAAAATTTGTTGTTGCAAAGAAATATACAATGTTTTCATGGAGAACCCTGAAATGGATAGTTTTCATATTTCAAAATGGATCCTTTCCATATCTCAAAGCAAAAGCTGAGGTAAAACATTCTGTGTTAATTGAAGACTAGAAGGCAAATACCACTTGTAGCTAGTTTGTAATTGCAATGGATACTTTCTACTATAGTCAATAATAGGTAAACCATCTGCTCTTGTTAATATGTAATCTAATCATAATGTTTCCTTCAGCATCAGTTGTGAGCATTATTCTTGGCCATAAAGATTATCACACGAGTTAGTTTCAACATTATGATTAGAAAACAAAAATACTGGGTTTGTCACATAAAAACAATACAACTCAAATATTTTATCTGCCAAAAGTTAATAGATAACTTGCATATTGGATAAATTCTAGAACATGTGTGGGTCTGCAGGAGTTCTTGACAATGGCAACATCATGGGTAGACTCTGCCTACAGTTAATAGATAACCAGCATATTGGAAAAATTCTAGAACATGTGTGGGTCTGCAGGAGTTCTTGAAAATGGCAACATCAAGGGCAGAGTTGTTAACTATCTCCATTTGAGTTGTTATACAGAGAGATAAAGGATAAAATTTAAAAATCAGGTCCACAACATAAGATTGTGACATAAGGGACTTACATGATTCTTCAACAATAGAATTTATTGATTATCATGTAAGTGAAATAAAAGTACATTGCATTGAATTCCTTTGATTTAAGGAGCTCCCTAGGTGCTTGTAGTTTCTAGACACAGTTGGCATTCGGCTAGACATCTAATGACTACCAATGCTTTAAGTCTCTAAGGATTGAAGAGCTCTATTGTTGATACTTATTTCATCTATTTGATGTACGGTGCAATATGGCTTTTGGAACTTAGATTCTGTGGTCAAGTTCGGCCCCGTGGAAGTTTTATAGATTTTTCAATAATTGAGGCTTCAATTAGGTTTGTGGAGGCATCTTCAGCCGTTGTAGTAGGAAATCAGGGATCATAATTGACAGAGCTTGCAGGGAACATATCATAATCACATGCTGATTTACTTGAAGACTGAAACTCTTTGTGATTGAGCTTCTAGTTCCTGGTATCCAAGTACAGTGTACATAGGTAGTGGGTTTAGCAAGTGATAACAAGAGAGATTAACAGCTTCCTTGGTGAGTCAAGTCTGAAACAATAGTATGTTCTGTTTTCCTAGGTGATTCATCAAGGAGCAAGCTTTGTTTTCCTAGGTGATTCATCAGGTAGCAAGTCTGAAACAATATTGTAATCTGTTTTCCTAGGTGACTCATCAGGTAGCAAGCTTACAAGGAGAGACCATAAATAAGGAGAGAAAAAAAGAGCTTTGATGGAGGAGAATTGTACAAGACCTTAACATTCATGCTAATGCCTTCACAGTGTTCATGACGGTTCACGTTTCAAGAGAAGTTAGATATTGCACATATGACCATGTTTAACTTTCAGACATTATCACATTGTAAGTAAATCGTGCAATAATCAGACCGTGTTTATATTTTTCCTGCTAGACAAAGGGCTTACTATCAGTGAGTGACAGGAGATAGATGCTTCACCGTAGGAAACCAGAGCAATACTGACCATTTTCACTCTCAGAGAAAGGAATGGCCCAGAGGTTAAAAAGTCCAATGGGAACAAAAGATCCTCATTTTGAATCTGGAGGAAATTCAAGAGTAAATAAGAGGGCTACGGAGAACGTTAGATACTCAGCTACAATCACTGTAAAAATCAATCGAATTTAATAGGAACCACATTGTAAATGAAATGTAGGTAAATAGAGGCACGTAATAGTTGGTGTGCAGAATATCAAGCTTAAACTGGAATTGTATTTCAAAATCTGAGAAAAAAAAATAAGGGGAACTGGAATAAGGTAGTGACCTGAATAAAAAGCTCAATACTAATATGTACAATGAGCTGCAGCGGTTGAGCTCCACCAATGTATGGATAGTGCCATTGTTGGGCAACTGCAATGGGGCTTGATCATTCCGAAGATGGGGAGTCGAGGAGAACGAAACGCAAAGGAGCAGCCCCTCTATTGATTTCCTCCCACTCTCTTGTATGTGTTTCTTCATAAGATATTACATACTTAATTCCATAGAGATGATTAGTAGACTTTATTAGTCAAATTGCCACATGGAAGAAGGTTCCCTTCCCACAAACAAAGAAAATCTCATACAGTAATGGTGTCTTAGATTATTGTTACTGTGTGAGCGCATTCCAGTCCATGTAATAGTAATAATAGATATATCAATGGTTGGGCCCAAATTAGCCTCATGGAGACACCTGTTGCCATTGCAATAGGAAATTGGGGATCTCTCTTGATCGCCCTATTATAATATGTTGGTTCCTGGTTCTAGTATCCAAATAAGTACAATTTCCATAGGCATTGGGTTCATCAAATGATAACAAGAGACACCAATAACTTACTAGGTGATTCAAATGTGAAACAATATTGTGTTGTGTTACAATATTGTGTTGTGTTGCTGGGTGGTTCATTAGATTGTAAACTTATAGAATTGCTGCAAGCCATATGTCAGGACAGAGAAGAATAGGTTTGATGGATGAAGATTTCCCAAGAATTTTAACATTCATACTAACGCGTTAATAGTGATAATGGCAGTTTCTGTTTCAAGGGAAGTTAGATAGTGCACATATTGGTATAAGATATTACCACACTGTAAGCATGATTATGCAACCATCATAGATATACTCATTACTGTACAATGGGCCTAATGTCAGTTAGGAGCAGAGACAGATGCTTCACAATACATTATTCCTCCATAGCAGAGCCAAAGCAGTGTGGACCAATTTCATTCTCAGAGGACTGACTTACGTAGGAACATGCGATTGAGAAGTGCCATGGAAACCAGCCCTTTGTCTGCTCACAGAGGGAGAAAACAAAGGATACCTTTTGTTCTCGATGGAGGAATCTCAAGAGGCCTGTGGGTGGTTGATACTTACCTTTAGATCTTCCCAAATTTTGGTATAAGGAACTCGTTAAGGATGGAGGGTGGATAAAACTTCACTAATCCCAATAATTTGGACTTTAAAATGAAAAGGTGGAATGAATAAAAATAGCAGAGGAATGGATTTTCTCTGACTCATGACAAATTGGAATGACTCATGACAAATTGGAATGTATGCACTCACCATCGCTCTGAATTCACGTTGCCGAATTGCCATGTCCCTGTGCGATGACTCCTTGAAAATATTAGATTGGTCGATGGACGGGCTAACATTTCGAGGCATGCTGGATATCACCGAGACTTGGAACATCAAACCTACACAGTGAACTCTATTTTCCATTCTAGATTCACGCAACCACTACTAAGCAAAGCAGTCTGTCTACACAAACACGTAGTCTCACAGATCCAACCCTGGGCGGGCAGCCGCTGGAAACGATACACGATGGTTAAAGCTTCAGAAGCCCAAAATGCTATCAACAAACTGGCAGTACCGCCTGCACAATCGCTTGCTCAGAGCTAGCACTCCGATGACAGTTCCAATCCCAATTGCAACACCCATTCCCATTCCAGCTTTTCACGATTCCCACTAATGCATTGTCTGCTTACCGTCCTCGTCCTCTCTTGCACTGGAATAAGAAGTATGATCGCTGCAGTTTCGCTGAATTTGATGCCCACAAAGCTTCGAATTCCCCAGAATGAAGACGCTTTAACACATAGTGCGCGGATGAACTATTCGACGCGGTGCCAAATGAAATGCCCAAACCGTTTGGGCAACCCTTTTAATCAACGGCCGAAATTGTTGCAATCGTCTAACACATAATCGTGTGGCTTATAAGATGACAGGTAAGCAGAGAGGAGAGTTGATTTCAGAAAGAAACGCCTTACGGCGTAACAAGTACACTGTAGCTATTTCGACTTGTGTTTTTTTCCATATATTTAATGGTCGACTGAAAGACAATAATCGATGACCTCCTTCAGAAATCAATTATGATCTGTTCATGAATGCATCTGTTGTGACAGTAATGACTTTGTATAGTGTATTTACATAGGCCGAAGGCCTGTATAAACGGGGCAGCGAAAGTCAGTCCTTTGTTGTTCGAGATCCCCAGACATTTGACCGCTAATATTGAAATTCGTGGGTAGGGGGTATTGATGTCTCTTTCTTGTTATATTTTGATAAGAAAATGGCTTAAATTTCCCTGTGAAATTCTATGCAAGACGAAACTGCAACCTCGGTATTTTGAAACTGTAACTTTGGATGATAATGGAAGCTTTGAATAGAATCACGTTTCCACCAATGAATTAAACTATCTCAACAAATTTCAATTCTTCAAATTCTGAAACCTCTGCGATAGGAGTAATCCAAGATGAGTACCCCTAATTTTTATGGAGTACCCCTGATATTTATGGAGCAATTGTAGGTTAACTGCAGAGCAATTGTAGGTTAACTGCAGCACCTCTGGGAATCCATCAATTTGGACTAACTGCCACTTTAAGAATGTGGGACTAGTGACCTAAGATAATAATAAGGCTTTGGAAATTTACTACTTCACTTAATAATAAGAGTTAGGAAATTTATTAATACATGTGGGTTTTGGTAGCTTTTAGCCCAGATTTGGGTTTGCAATACTGGGTTTTGGTAGGTTTGGTTTAGATTTGGGATTACAATGCATGTGGGTTTTCGTAGCCTTGGTCCAGATTTGATTTTCTTTAAAGAGAATTTTGGTATTATAGCAAACTTCAATATGGTATAAACATAGATTTAATGTTATAGTAAATTTCAACATGGTGTCAAAACCTTGGGCCAGATTGAATTCTCTTTAAAAAAATAAAAATTGATATAATAGCAAACCTCAACTGCCAAGGCCCAGATTGGATTCGCTTCCAAAGAGAATTTGGAAATAATGCCAAACCTCAACAGCCATACGAATACTACTCGTGGATACTACCCAGCCTTGTCATTTGCCATGATCTTCTCCCACTTTGCCATTTGCCACGCATTCAGAGAACGTTCAAACTATATGTGCAGAGACACTATCTTTGATTTATTCCAAATGCTTAGGCTCATGGAAGTGTCAATGGGCAAAAAAAGGGAATGGCAGCTTTGACAGGGTTGGGGGCGGAAGGGGCAGATATAGCTTGAATAGGAATACAATGGGTTCTCCATCCGCTCCCTTCAAATCTGATGTAGGCACCTTTAGTTTGCAAAACACTCAGTTGCTGAGGTCTATACAAGGGTAGTTCACAAATTGATTTAGAGCATCTGTTCTCTGACTCACAGAACAGTGACAATAAAGCTCTCCAAGATCTGGAAAGAGGGTTAACAAATCGCAGTAAAATACATTGTCCATTAGAACATTATAAAGGAGGAATCAAGATGGAATTTACGCCTAATTCAAGCGGATCAGAAATTCATCAAAATATTCTTGGTTACTCAGACCTATACAAGGGCAGACTATAAATTTATGTAGTCACTGTTTTGTCTCGCAAATCAATGCAAGTAAAGTTTCCCAATATCTGAAAAGATGGTTAACAAATCAGAGAAAATGCATGGTCCATCGCAAACAAATGTCAGAGAAAATGCATTGTCCATCCACATTATAAAGGAAGAATCAAGAGAGATCTGACACCTAATTCTAGCAGATCATGCTTTCTAAGATCTGGAAAGGGATTTAACAAATCACAGAAAAATGCAAAGTCCATCAGAACATTATAGAGGAATCAAGATGGATTTTACACCTATTTCTAGTAGATTAGAATTTCATCAAAATATTCTTGGTTACTCAGGTCCATACAAGGGCAGACTATAAATTTTTGTAGTCATTGTTTTGTCTCGCAGAGCAATGAAAGTAAATTTTCCAATATCTGAAAAGAGGGTCAACAAATCACACAGAAAAGACATTGTCCATCACAATATTATAAAGGAAGAATCAAGAGAGATCTGACACCTATTCTAGCAGATCACAAATTCATGAAAAATAGTTTATGTTTACATTGTTTTCTGTCTCACATAACAGTGAAAGTAAAGTTTCCCCACATCTGAAAAACGGGTTAACAAATCGCAGAGAAAAATATATTGTCCATCACAACATTATAAAGGAAGAATCGAGAGAGATCTGACACCTAATTCTAAAGGAAGAGTCGACAAAGATCTGACACCTGATTCCAGCAAAGAATAGATTCATCAAAAATATTTTACTGCATCATAAATACAATGCCTTTATTTAGTAGCTCCTTTTCTAATCCCTATTGTGGCATACAAACCCAAACAATGGGATTGCCCTTGAATACTAGATCTCCTCTGAACACACTTTTTATCTCACCCTTAGACTGATGCAGCTCCGCTCTTATACCCAACGATTACATTCAGTTATGCACTAAAAATCTGAACAGAAATGCATCTAAACACCTAGATCTCTGCTAGTTGGAGTGACAACTGTAACACAAGATCTGCCACATTAATGGTCGACTGAAAGACAATAATCGATGACCTCCTTCAGAAATCAATTATGATCTGTTCATGAATGCATCTCTTGTGACAGTAATGACTTTGTATAATGTATTTACATAGGCCGAAGACCTGTATAAATGGGGCAGCGAAAGTCAGTCCTTTGTTGTTCGAGATCCTCAGACATTTGACCGCTAATATTGAAATTCGTGGGTAGGGGGTATTGATTTCTCTTTCTTGTTATGTTTTGATAAGAAAATGGCTTAAATTTCCCTGTGAAATTCTATGCAAGACGAAACTGCAACCTCTGTATTTTGAAACTATAACTTTAAATGGCTTAAATTTCCCTGTGAAATTCTATGCAAGACGAAACTGCAACCTCTGTATTTTGAAACTGTAACTTTGGATGATAATGGAAGCTTTGAATAGAATCATGTTTCCACCAATGAATTAAACTATCTCAACAAATTTCAATTCTTCAAATTCTGAAACCTCTGCGATAGGAGTAATCTGAGATGAGTACCCCTAATTTTTATGGAGTACCCCTGATATTTATGGAGCAATTGTAGGTTAACTGCAGAGCAATTGTAGGTTAACTGCAGCACCTCTGGGAATCCATCAATTTGGACTAACTGCCACTTTGAGAATATGGGACTAGTGACCTAAGATAATAATAAGGTTTTGGAAATTTACTACTTCACTTAATAATAAGAGTTAGGAAATTTATTAATACATGCGGGTTTTGGTAGCTTTTAGCCTAGATTTGGGTTTGCAATACTAGGTTTTGGTAGGTTTGGTTTAGATTTGGGATCACAATGCATACATGTGGGTTTCGTAGCCTTGGTCCAGATTTGATTTTCTTTAAAGAGAATTTTGGTATTATAGCAAACTTCAATATGGTATAAACAGAAATTTAATGTTATAGTAAATTTCAACATGGTGTCAAAACCTTGGGCCAGATTGAATTCTCTTTAAAAAAATAAAAATTGATATAATAGCAAACCTCAACTGCCAAGGCACAGATTGGATTCGCTTCCAAAGAGAATTTGGAAATAATGCCAACCCTCAACAACCATACGAATACTACTTGTTGATACTGCCCAGCCTTGTCATTTGCCATGATCTTATCCCACTTTGCCATTTGCCACGCATTCAGAGAATGTTCAAACTATATGTGCATAGACACTATCTTTGATTTATTCCAAATGCTTAGGCTCATGGAAGTGTCAATGGGCAAAAAAAGGGAATGGCAGTTTTGACAGGGTTGGGGGCGGAAGGGGCATATATGGGCAGATATAGGTTGAATAGGAATACAATGGGTTCTCCATCCGCTCCCTTCAAATCTGATGTAGGCACCTTCGGTTTGCAAAACACTCAGTTGCTGAGGTCTATACAAGGGCAGTTCACAAATTGATTTAGAGCATCTGTTCTCTGACTCACAGAACAGTGACAATAAAGCTCTCCAAGATCTGGAAAGAGGGTTAACAAATCGCAGTAAAATACATTGTCCATCAGAACATTATAAAGGAGGAATCAAGATGGAATTTACGTCTAATTCAAGCGGATCAGAAATTCATCAAAATATTCTTGGTTACTCAGACCTATACAAGGGCAGACTATAAATTTATGTAGTCACTGTTTTGTCTCGCAAATCAATGCAAGTAAAGTTTCCCAATATCTGAAAAGATGGTCAACAAATCAGAGAAAATGCATGGTCCATCGCAAACAAATGTCAGAGAAAATGCATTGTCCATCCACATTATAAAGGAAGAATCAAGAGAGATCTGACACCTAATTCTAGCAGATCATGCTTTCCAAGATCTGGAAAGGGATTTAACAAATCACAGAAAAATACATTGTCCATTAGAACATTATAGAGGAATCAAGATGGATTTTACACCTATTTCTAGCAGATCAGAAGTTCATCAAAATATTCTTGGTTACTCAGGTCCATACAAGGGCAGACTATAAATTTTTGTAGTCACTGTTTTGTCTCGCAGAGCAATGAAAGTAAAGTTTCCAATATCTGAAAAGAGGGTCAACAAATCACACAGAAAAGACATTGTCCATCACAATATTATAAAGGAAGAATCAAGAGAGATCTGACACCTAATTCTAGCAGATCACAAATTCATGAAAAATAGTTTATGTCTACATTGTTTTCTGTCTCACATAACAGTGAAAGTAAAGTTTCCCCACATCTGAAAAACGGGTTAACAAGTCGCAGAGAAAAATATATTGTCCATCACAACATTATAAAGGAAGAATCGAGAGAGATCTGACACCTAATTCTAAAGGAAGAGTCGACAGAGATCTGACACTTGATTCCAGCAGAGAATAAATTCATGAAAAATAGTTTACTGCATCATAAATACAATGCCTTTATTTAGTAGCTCCTTTTCTAATCCCTATTGTGGCATACAGACCCAAACAATGGGATTGCCCTTGAATACTAGATCTCCTCTGAACACACTTTTTATCTCACCCTTAGACTGATGCAGGCTCCGCTCTTATACACAACGATTACATTCAGTTATGCACTGAAAATCTGAACAGAAATGCATCTAAACACCTAGATCTCTGCTAGTTGGAGTGACAACTGTAACACCAGATCTGCCACATTTTTGGATGATGGAAAACCATAATGCAGGGCATATTTGGATGCGAACTTCATGATCTTGCTGGCATTTCTCTTCACATCACTTGCCCCCAAAATCCATTCCTTGTCCTCGCCATGAATAAACCCAACAAGTCCCGTGAATCTCTCAATAGACGTGAACGGGTGTCAGGCTTCACAGCCCCTGCATCAAAATCAGAGTGCAGATTCTTATAAACATTATGAACATATTGCTGCCCTCGCCTAAATGAACCAACTGGAGCGAATCTGCGACGGAGAGGGACTGGAACCCTGGATCTTCGAAGGCGAGCTCGTCCGTGCCTTTCCAAATGGATGAAAGATTCAAGAGAGGCTGCACCGAGAATAAGCCCAAAGATTCGTTTCTTCCAGCGAGGGGTTTCGGAGCCAGAGGATGCGATGCTTTAACACATAGTGCGAGGATGAACTATTCGACGCCCAAACGTTTGTGAAAACCCTTTTTTTTTAAAAAATTCCCAACCGGAACAAGGGAAAAAAAAAAAATTGGTTTTTTTTTCAATCGTCTAACACATATCGTGTGCTTACAAGATGACAGGTAAGCAGAAGGAGAGTTGATTTCAGAGGGAAACGCCTTCACGGCGTAATAATCGAATTCCTCGATTCCTGACAGTGTCCACTAATTATCTTTAGCATATTTTTTTTGGGAAAATTCGACATCTTTTGGTCTTATCTCTTTGTTGCTGAAAAGCATTTTATAGTTACAACCACAATGGTGGAATCTTGAAGTTCCGCATCGTGGATGGTTATTGGCCAGCAATAGATAGATGCTTTTTTTTTAAGTAAAAATAAATAAATAAATAAAATAGGTTGGTAGAGATTTATTAATAATATTTATTCTCTAAGTGCTTTAAATAGTGATATTAAACGTACGTGTATATATTTATCAATGGAGTTGTCTATCGACGCAGAGGAATTGCCCGAATGGCCAAAAGTGGCGGGAATCTTGACAAAAAAATTAAGAAAATCTTGTAGAGTCAGTGTTTGAATCATGTTTTTGATGGTGAAAATGGATTCAAAACCATCAAAAACGTCTAGGATACCTAAAAGTTTGAAGTTTAACAACTATAACTTGGATTTACAAAAATCCTTGCCGGATTTTTTCTAAATATGACCGGAATTTCCATAACTTTCTGGGCAATTTCTCCAACTAGTTAGACTAAAACTCTCATCTAGGATCGGTTTACCCTCCGTTTATCTATTTATATACATTACATCATGTTCAACGATATTTTTGTACTACAGATTTAAATTCTTTAAACTTTGTGAATGTTTCAATTTTTATATTGAGGAAACATACCTAAATAATATTGCTAAAATAATTGATGAATGTTATGAAATATAAATTTCCATCAGTGACTAGGTTTGCATGGTTCGATATAAGTCTATGTGAACCTCTTCTAGATGGAGTTGTCTATAATGTGACTTTTTGGAGATTCCGGTGACGAATCCGGCGGAAGGAATCCGAGGGAAGAAATTGAGGTTAAATCTTGATTTGTTGTAGTTAAAATGGTTTTTTAACTGCATATTTGGATTCAACACCCTCGAAAACCCCTGGGACGCTTTCATTGTGCAGAAACTAGCTATCAAACTTGCGATTCTAATAAATTGCTGCCGGATTTTGACCGGAAAAGCTCACCGGAAAGGCTTTCAAAAAGTCGCATTATAGACAACTGCCTTCCAGATGACCTATTCTTTTGTATTAGCTTGTTGGAAAGTTGTCTTTTTCATGCTTGCTAAGGATGAAAATTCCACGAAGCTATGTTTGTTTGTTCAATATAGGGAGTCCCTTAGCCATTAAATGATTTTGTAAAGAGTTAGGTTTCTAAAATGTAGGTGATGATAACTATGTTTCACAAACCAAATCCATTTAGTTCTTGAGGCATTTTTTTGCATCTGACCGTGACAAATTTACGCTTTTTAGATTCTTTTTAGATTCAATGGAAACATTTTTTTTTTTTGGCCATTTTAACCTTTGCAATATTTATTCTACCGAGTGGATAATGTAAAGTTATGTATGTGTTTCAATCGAATCTCACATCATAACCATTTAAACTCAATTCTACCACACCTCTTAGGTTAAATCTATGATTAGGTACAAATAAGACATTAATAATATCTTTCTTCTCATGTTATCTAGTTAATGCTAAAACAACATATTTACTTAAGAATTTAACTTGGTTGTCATATATTAAATTAATTTCATATTTAATAGTGATATCAATGTTGGAAAAAGGTTTATTTATTGTTTATCATATGATTTGTTGCATCCATTGTCTAGAAACCATATATCTTTCTAAGATTTTGCATGAAAGGAACATTGTTTCAAATTTTTCCTTTGTATGTGTAGGGGAAATTATCTCTTCCCTTGTCCATATCTTACTATTAGTTTCTACATTCACTTATATAACAACTATAAATTTTCGAGTAGTAATATTGCATTGTGTAATTTTATTTCCATTTTTCTTGATTGTTTTGGGGTTGTTCTTTATTCTACTCAATGAATACCTAACCCTATTTGACCTTTTCTCTATTTCCTCCACACATTCTTTTACTAATGAGTGTTTGTACCTTGAAGGCATGTTCTAAGGATTCCTCTTTCATGTTGATTTTTTATTCATGGGCCTTGTTCTTTATTATCAGTATATAAAAATATTTTGACACTTTTGGAAATGAAAAACATTTGAATTTTTTTAAGAAATATTATAAGAACTCTGTCAACAATGTTCTAATCTTTATTCTTCTCTCCATGAATCTTGAGCTACTTCACAACTCACATCACGTTGGTCATTGACAAATTAATGTTCTCTATCTCCTTCATCTTCAATGTCTAGAAATATCTTCTTAGGGTTTGAAGCTTCACCTTATTCACTTGATAATTACCCTCAAATTTTAACTCCGAAATATCCTAAGCTCGCTTTGCACTAGATGCTCCTACTATTTTGGAAATTCTTGAGCCAGCCATTGAATTCTAGACTCAATACTTAGACTTGTTCTCATGATTTCCCTATTATCCAAGTTGGTTTCTTTGGGCATTATTCTTGGCCTCTTAAGTTATTTCATTACCATCTGAGAATCCATCCTTCATTTCTTCTCACCGTTCCTATACCTGTAGGAAGGTTTCCACCCTTAGAGACGAGAACCCATAGTTCATTGCAAGAAGAACTAGTCCTGATTTCTTCCTAGGATACTAATTGAATCCATTTATAAAAGTACTTTTAATACAAAGAAAATCTAATTTCTAAAAATTTTGAATCTTGATTATGGTCTTCATAGTCAATATTGAAAAAGAACAAACGTTTGAACTATGCCCTTAACATGACTTTTGAGGTTTTGTTCTTCGAAAAACTAAATACAAAGCATTAGCTTTCCTTATTTAGAATTCTCCTATAGGTTAGAACTACTCTCAACTTTAACTCACTACCAATAAACAACGATTATGGGATATTTTCATTATCATCCAACCCCTTTTTAGATTTCCCTTTTCTCTGAATAGTAGAACGAGGTTTTCCTTCCAATTCTTCCCACACAATTAAGATATAGATCACAAGATCATGAAACCCTCTACATACTACAAAATTTCTCTCTCCTCCTAAATAACACACCATTCTCAACACTCAGCTCTCTGACAAAAAACTTAATATCAAGTATAAAACCCCAATTTTTTCAGTATCTTTCCTAGGGAATGACGTGAAACCTCTACAAGAATTACATTTTTTATTTTCAATGTAATAAAAAAATCTCATCTTCAATGGTGGATTTTTCCCTTTATGGACCAAACCTTTACTCAACTTGGCACTATGTTATTAGAAGCTCAACAAAAACTAAATTTCCATCTAGTCCAAATGATCTACCTACTCTCTAATCATTAAAGAATATTAACAGCCTACTCTGATACATGTTATGTTCTAGGATGTGACAAGTATGGCAGAATATTTAAAGCATTATGTTTTTTTTTAATTTGCCTTCTCATCATTGACATAGGTATATGTAACAATAAGAGAGTTTGAAGCCAAAAAGGTTCCATTGAAGCATTTGACATGTTAAGAAAACTAACAAATAAAAAATTAATCAAACACATGGGACATTAAATCAACAAACCACGTGATATAGATACAAATTCCTTTAAAAAAAAAAAAAGAAGTGATAAGTTTTCCTTAATAAATACAAATATATATAACAACTATAAAATTATGTATATACAGTAAAAGTTGGCAAAATATTAACAAAATTGAAAAAAAAAAATCTAAATATTAAAAAAACAAAAAAAAAGTAATTCACTTAATCATTTCATATTATAGAAATATTTTTATTATTACTATTATAATCATTATCGATATTATTAATGCCATAGGTAGATATATCAAAATGGATACACAAAGAATAGAAGAAAGAATTTTTACTTTTGCACGCATATGCGTAGAAGTAGACCTCAATAAAGGTTTACCGCGAAGCATAAAACTCAAATACAAAGATCACAGCTGGATTGAATCATTAGACTCTGAAAATACAACTTTCAAATCCAAAATATGTCAGCAAACTAAACATCTACAAAATGCTTCTCCAGAATACAAAAAGAATAGTCGTAGAAAGAAGAGAACCAGCAGTCAACAAAAAGGATGAAAATTCAACCACTCAAATTCGGAAGAGGAGGAAGAGGATGAAGAGGAAGAACCTGGTCCAAACAAAAGTATCCAAACAAAAATACAAAAGATTCCTAAACAAGAAACCATGGAATCGCAATCTGGAAAGAATCCAAATACAAAGGAAATTAGTGGAACCAAAAGGCAACATTCATCAGATACCTCAGAAGACAAAGAAATCCCCCGACCCGGCTAAGAAAATCCACTTCAAATTGTTCCCATAACCCCAGCCCAAGGAGAATGGTGAAAGGTTGAGAAGAAAAAGGGGAGGAAGTCTTGAACCTCCAAACTTGGCTACTCTGTTCTCGGTGTGGACATTTTCTCATAAAGTCCTTTTGCTTTTATTTCATTTTTTGGCCTCTCTTTTTGACGCTGCTTTCATCTCTGATAGACACTTGCCAGAAATTTTCCTCATATGAAGAGGTCGTGCTTTCACTCAGTGACTTTCTATTAATGTTTTTAGCTGGACTTAATATCCATCCAATGAGCTCTATGATTCCTAAATTATAGAGCAAAATGAATGCTTGAGCATATGCTATATAACTTTTTATCCTGGTAATCAAAAGTTTATTTTTTTATTTTGGAAAAATAATCATTATCGATATTATTAAAAATTTATTCTTATAGTTATAAATAGATATAAAAGGAAATGGAAGATCAAATTATTAAAAATTTATTCTTATGGTTATGAATAGATATAAAATGAAATGGAAAATCAAATTTATAACTAAAAACATTACAACATAGAAAAACTAAAAAATCGATTAATTCTCTCAAAGAAAAGGTCAAACGTCTTTGTATACTCACCGTTTTCGATATTTCATTATTGAAATGATGTCACGGAATTTCTATTAAATTAATTATTTTTGTTATTAAATAAAACCTAATATAATTCTTTTTAAAAATTATTAATTACAATTTCATTTCATTTTTAGGTGAAAATGTCAATTTTTCTCGGTAATCTAAATAATCGAATTCCTCGATTCCTGACAATGTCCACTAATTATCTTTAGTATTTTTTTTTGGAAACTTCGACATCTTTTGGTCTCATCTCTCTAATGCTTTGGAATCTTGATGCTCCACATCGCGGATGGCTATTGGCGAGCAATCGATAGATGTTTTTTTCGTAAAAATAAATAAATAAATAAAATAGGTTAGTTCTGAATATAGATATATATTTCATAAATAGATTTATTTTCTAATATTTATTCTTTTAGTGCTTTAAATAGTGATATCAAATGTATGTGTATATATTTATCAATGGAGTTGTCTATAGAGGCGGAGGAATTGGATGGCTAAAAGTGGCCGGAATCTGGATTAAAAAAATTAAGAAAATCTTGCAGAGGCAGTGTCTGAATCATGTTTTTGATGGGGAAAATGGATTCAACACCATCAAAAACTTCTAGGGCACCTAAAATTTTGAATTTTAACAACTATAACTTGGATTTATAAAAATCCTTGCCGAATTTTCTCTAAATATGACTGGAATTTCCATAACTTTCCGGGCAATTCCTCCAGCTAGTTAGACTACGGCTCTCATCTGGGGTCAATTTATCCTCCGTTTATCTATTTATATACATCACATCATGTTCAACGATATTTTCGTACTACAAATTTAAATTCTTTAAACTTTGTGAATGTTTCAATTTTTATATTGAGGAAACATACCTAAATATTATTGCTAAAATAATTGATGAATGTTATGAAATATAAATTTCCATCAGCGACTAGGTTTGCATGGTTCGATATAAGTCTATGTGAACCACTTCTAGATGACCTTAGCTTTTGTATTACATTGTTGGAAAGTTGTCTTTTTCATGCTTGATAAGGATGAAACTTCCACGGAGCTATGTTTATTTGTTCAATATAGGGAGTCCCTTAACCATTAAATGATTTTGTAAGGAGTTAGGTTCCTAAAATGTAGGTGATGATAACTATGTTTCACAAACCAAATCCATTTAGTTCTTGAGGCATTTTGTGCATGTGATCGTGACAAATTTTACACTTTTTAGATTCAATGGAAACATTTTGTTTTTGGCCATTTTAACCTTTGCAATATTTTTTCTACCAAGTGGCTAATGTAAGGTTATGTATGTGGTTCAATCAAATCTCACAGCATAACCATTTAAACTCAATTCTACCACACCTCTTAGGTTAGGTCTATGATTAGGTACATATAAGAAATTAATAACATCTTTCTTCTCATGTTATCTAGTTAATGCTAAAACAACATATTTACTTAAGAATTTATCTTTGTTGTCATATCCTAAATTAATTTCATATTTAATAGTGTTATCAATGTCAGAAAAAATATCATTTATTGTTTATCATATGATTTGTTGCATCCATCCTCTAGAAACCATATATCTTTCTAAGATTTTGCATGAAAGGAACATTGTTTGAAATTTTTTGTTTTGTATGTGTAAGGGAAATTATCTTTGCCCTTGTCCATATCTTACTATTTGTTTCTACATTCACTTATTTAACAACTATAAATTTTCGAGTAGTAATATTGCACTGTGTAATTTTATTTCCATTTTTCTTGATTGTTTTGGCGTTGTTCTTTATTCTACTCAATGAATACCTAATTTGACCTTTGCCTCTATTTGCTCTACACATTCTTTTACAAATGAGTGTTTGTACCTTGAAGGCATGTTCTAAGGATTCCTCTTTCATGTTGATTTTTTATTCATGGGACAAGTACGACTGCCTTGTTCTTTATTATCAATATATAAAAATATTTGGACACTTGTGGAAATGAAAAACATTTGAATTTTTTTTAAGTAATATTATAACAACTTTCTCAACAATGTTCTAATCTTTAATCTTCTCCCCATGAATCTTGAGCTACTTCACAACTCACATCACGTTGGTCATTGACTAATTAATCTTCTCTATCTCCATCATCTTCTTAGGGTTTGAAGCTTCACCTTATTCACTTGATAATTACCCTCAAATGTTAACTCCAAAATATCCTAAGCTCCCTTTGTGCTAGATGCTCCTACTATTTTGGAAATTATTGAGCCATCCATTGAATTCTAGACTCAATACTTAGCCTTGTTCTCATTTTTTCCCTATTATCCAAGTTGGTTTCTTTGGGCATTATTATTGGCCTGTTAAGTTATTTCATTATGATCTAAGAATCCATTCTTCATTGCTTCTCAGCGTTCCTATACCTGTAAGAAGGTTTCTACCCTTAGAGACGAGAAAAGATAGTTCATTGCAAGAAGAACTAGTCCTTATTTTTTCCTAGGATACTAATTAAAACCATTTATAAAAGTACTTGTAATACAAAGAGAATCTAATTCCTAAAAAATTTCAATCTTGATTATGGTCTTCATAGTCAATATTGAAAAAGCACAAATGTTTGAACTATGCCATTAACATGACTTTTGAGGTTTTGTTCTTTGAAAAACTAAATACAAAGCATTAGTTTTCCTTATTTAGCATTCTCCTTTAGGTTAGAAATACTCTCAACTTTAACTCACTACCAATAAATAATGATTATGGGATATGTTCATTATTATCCAAACCCTTTTTAGATTTCCCTTTTCTCTGAATAGTAGAACGAGGTTTTCCTTACAATTCTTCCCACAAAATTAAGATATAGATCACAAGATCATGAAACTCTCTAACATACTACAAAATTTCTCTGCCCTCCTAAATAACACAACATTCTCCTTCCGATTCTTCCCACAAAATTAAGATATAGATCACAAGATCATGAAACTGTCTAACATACTACAAAATTTCTCTCCCCTCCTAAATAACACAACATTCTCAACACTCAACACTCCGATACAAAGCTTAATATCAAGATTTTAAATCTCCAAATTTTTGAGTATCTTTCCTAGGGAATGATGTGAAACCTCCACAAGAATTACATTTTTGAACTTCAATCTAATAGAAAATATCATCTTCAATGGTGGATTTGGCCATTTATGGAACAAACTTTTACTCAACTTGGCACTATGTTAATAGGAGCTCAACAAAAAACAAATTTTCATCTCCTCCAGATGATCTACCTACTCTCCAACCATTAAAGAATCTTAAGAACTTACCTGATATATTGTTATGTTCTAGGATGTGACAAGTATCGCACAATATTTAAAGCATTATGTTTTTTTTTATTTGTCTGGTATATATAACAATAAGAGAGTTTGAAACCAAAAAGATTCTATTGAACCATTTGACATGTTAAGAAAACTAACAAACACAAAATTAATCAAACACATGAGACATTAAATCAACAAACCACATGATATAGATAAACATTCCTTTTAAATTAAAAAAAAATATATGATAAATTTCTTAATAAATACAAATATATATAACAACTATAAAATCATGTATTGTACAATAAAATTGACAAAATATTAACAAAATTGAAAATAATTCTAAATATTAACAAAACCAAAAAATTAGTTCACTTAATGATCATCAATATTATAAAAATATATTTGTATTATTACTATTATAATCATTATCGATATTACTAATCATTTATTCTTATGGTTATAATAAATATGAAATGAGATGAAAAATCAAATTTATAACTAAAAACATTACCATATAGAAAAACTAAAAAATCGATTAATTCTCTCAAGAAAAGGTCCAGTGTCTTTGTATAGTGGCCGTTTTCGAGATTTCATTATCGAAATGATAGTGAGAATTTCTATTAAAATTTATTATTATTATTATTATTAAATAAAACTCAATATAATGCTTTTTAAAAATTATTAATTACAATTTCATTTCATTTTTTTAGGTGAAAATGTCACTTTTTCTCCGTAATCTAAATAATCGAATTCCTCGATTCGTGACAATGTCCACTAATCGAAACTTCCAAATCTTTTAGTCTTATCTCTCTGTTGCTGAAAAGCATTTTATAGTTACAACCACAACGGTGGAATCTCGATGTTCCGCATCGCGGATGGCGATTGGCACGCGATAGATAGATGCTTTCTTCGTAAAAATAAATAAATAAATAAAATATGCTTATTTTGAGATTATTTCGTATATTTCATAAATAACGCAAGTTCATAAAGAGATTTATTCGCTCAGTGCTTTAAATAGCAACATCTAAAGCTCAAAAAAGAAAACATAAAAAAATTGAGTAAAAATGAAAACAACTCGAATTGATAAATAAATAAATAAAATATGCTTATTCTGATATTACTCCGTATATTTCATAAATAACGCATGCTCATAAAGAGATTTAAATATCAACATCTAAAACTCAAAAAAGGAAACACAAAAAAATGAGTAAAAATCAAAACAACTCGAATTGTTTTATCTAATAATGTAATTGATTTTCATCTCATATATTTTGTAATTAAAAATGCATAAAGAGAATGCTTGTATTGTTTATAAAATGTTCATCTTTCCCTCATAATAAGATGATGGTATTGTTTTCCAGAACATATGTGTTATTCTCTCATTTTCTGAATCTTTTTAGATCTGCATGTAGATCAATTAGTATCAAAGCATAAGATCCTGGAAGCCATCCACTTGTTCAATTTCTTTTTTTTTGGATTTGCGGCTTAACAATTCAACACCCTTCTTAGTGTGCCCTCCTTGCTTCAGATTCCCATCACAAATGGTCGCTTAAGGTCATACCTTTCAATCCCTTTAGTGGATGAAAATCATGTCGCCCCGTCGAAAAACCTCAACCGAGGACTCACTAGTCCATGATTTAGCCATGGCTATTCAAGAGCTAATTACGCTGCAACAATAGAGACACCCTCCTAGACAAATATATTTGGATACACGCTTTCAATTGCCCAAGTTTTCAGGCCAAATGAATGGAGAAGTCGTTGATTCTTGGCTCCGCAGTCTCCCTACATATTTCAAAACATGTACCACGATGGAAGAGGACATGAAGCTTCAAATCACTAGTCTACGGTGGGAGGGCCTGGCACAAACATGGTGGAATACTCAACTCAAGAATATATCCTTGGTTTTTGAGTTTGGAGACCAAGCCGAGACCAGATCCACACATATCACATCTTGGGATGACTTCTGCCAAGCCTTAAGAGCACGTTTTTACCCCCCCCCCAGATATCTCCAGAATCTCCTTTCCAAATGGTTGCAACTACAGAAGTACTGAATCAATTAGTGCGAGCATACATTGATGTCTTCCTCAAATTGCACACTCAACTCCATATCTATGATCTAGAAGAGGTATTATTTATTAAATTTAATTATGGTCTGCTAATGTTTTTTTATCGAGAAGTTGAGTTGTTTGATAGTACTTCCTTGGACAAGGCCTTTATTCGGGCCTTAGATTGTAGAATTTAAAGTGGCTCCTTAAACCCGATCTCCTCAAACAAAAAATGGTCCATCTCCTACTATTCCATCTAATGTGGCCCCTGACTCATCTCGCTAGTGTACATTTCATCAGACCAACTCACATGCTTCAGCAGAGTATCATGTACTTCAAAATATGCACCCCAACGAGACTCTTTTTACAGAAGTAGAGCAACCAAATTTCTCTACCTCACTTGTAGTTGTTTCTCTTGACAATCCTACCAAGGTAGACCCCTCTCTCATCCTCATGACTGCTAATGAAGTTGGAACCTCTGTTGCACCTCTATTTACCCATAATTGTGAAACCAAACATGAGTTGGTGACTCTTATCCTCGACAATGGGAGTGAAAAGAATCTTGTGGCACAAGACTTGGTTCACCACCTTAGCCTTCCCACCACTCCACACCCGAACCCATATCAACTAGGTTGGGTTCAAAAGGAAGCCCCTCGTCTTACTCTCATAAAATTGTTTCATCACCTTTTCTATTGGTCCTTTTCGAGATATGGTGTTATGTGATGTTTCTCCTCTAAATTGTGTTGATTTGTTACTAGGCATGCCATACTAGCAAGCCTGAGATGTTGTTTATCATGCTAAAGATCACAAATATCACTTGCAACATGAGGGTCGCACCTATGTGCTCACATCCTCGGCCCCCACATCAATCCAACCTCTTACATTAAGAAAGTCAATATAAACCAATACATTCATTTGCGTTTGGTTCGCTCTGTCAAGCCAGAAAACAACACCAACCCAATACCCCCTACCATGGCTCCATTATAGCTAGAATTTGCAAAATATCTTCACCAAACCCACGGTGTTGCATCCCCAATGCTATATTGAACACCAAATCAATGTTATTCCAAGTGATTCCTTATCCACCGCCCCATCCTTTTGCCTTGATGGAAAACCATGTATTAGACATGATTCATCAAAGAAACATGTTGCTATCAAGGGTCAGACTAGACACAAAAATATGCAAGTTGTAAAGAGATATGCAACATCCAATGGTGGTAATAATGGGGTTCAAAGAAATCCATCAATGGTAGCTCTGGATGAAATCTCAAGTTCAAATTCTAGTCACAAGAGTGCCACACAAGTTGGGGCAAAGCCATTGTCAAAAACTCTTGGGCAGCATGTGGATACTATATTCAACAACATGAAAACAACTAAAGAATGGTAGTCAATGAAGGGCCCTGTTGTGGAATATGTAGTGTTAGACAATAACCTTTTTCTTGTTCTCAAATTCATGCTAGTTTCTATGTAGGAATAATCTCAACAGCTCACCACTTATGATGGGAAAGTATGCAACGAGTTCTGTTGTTTCGGAGTGACAACTCTCACTAAGCAGAATGACACTATTTAGGGGTGCCAATGTGGCTCCTGACTTCCCATATCTTGTTGGTCAGAAGGGACACACACACCAGTGCATACCCAATGGCTGACAATAGAACCATTGAAGCACAATTTCACTCCGCCAAAGCTTGGACACTTTTCACTCTAAATAGGGAGGAATTGACCGACCAAGAAACGCTCACCAATCAGAAACTTCTGGACAACAAGGAAGAAGCACACTACTTTCTTGGCAACATCTAAAACTCAAAAGGAAGGAAACATCAAGAAACTAGTAAAGATGGAAACATCTCTATAGTTGTTTTATCTAATAATGTAATTGATTTTTATCTCATATCTTTTGTAATTAAAAACACATAAGGAAAATGCTTTCATTGTTTATAAAATGTTCTTCTCTCCCTAATAATAATATGATGGTATTATTTTTCAGAACATCTGTGTTATTTTCTCCTTTTCTGAATCTTTTTAGGTCTGCTTGCAGATCACTTGTCCCGTGGCAACCCCAGTTGGAAGTCTCAAACCGTCTATTTACCCTGTCTTGCAACGACTCCTTGTCATGTCTCCGTATACTTTAACATAACTATAGTAAAAAAAAAAATTATAACATATTCATCTTAATCCTTATAAAGAGGGCGAAGACATTCAAATATTAAATTGCATGTTTATTTAACCATTAATGTTTATCGATGGTTTAATGCTATGCGGTACAAACATATATTCGAATTTAATTCTGGTACTAAGTCCTTACTGTGCATATTTTTCAATGCATTTACGTATGTATTCGGAGTCCTTTCATTCATTTGAATTAACAAAATGTTTAATGGCTCTACCATGAGGCGTGGCAAGAGCAGGTCTCATCGCCATGCGTGCTGCAGCTGTCCCTCCTGCCTCGTTCCTTTCGTTGTTTGGATGGTGATCTGACCATACTGAAATTCGATAGTCGACGATCCATCTAGGGTCTTTGTTGGGTTTTACGGAGGTCTCATCTCATTACTTTTGTCTTAGTCTTATGCACTTGGATTTTTGGTTCTAAGCAACAGGGTTTCGTCCCTGAACGCAATGGCTATGGTGATTCATCCATGACATCACCAGAGATACAAAACATATGGTGCTTCCTCCTATTCGGTGCCCCTACAGGTAATCTTCACCTGCATTCTTTGTAATACTTGACTCACTAGTTTTTTTTCCACAATGCTATTTCCTGAAGGGTTTTCTCTTGTTGGTGATGTATGCAGGGATTTAGGTGAGTTCTCGATGTTTTTCAGAGACGTTACCGAGATGGTTTCAACCGAATTCCTCCGAGTTCTGCACACTCGACTCCTTGATGGTTTCTGGGTATGTTCACCATTTAACTTGCAATATCATTTGGTTCGTTAGAGTCTTACAGACTCGTCTAGAAGTTCTTCTCATTTGGTTTCTTCTAATTTGAAACAAAGTGTTGGTCTGTTACTTCGGTTTGCGGTCAATACCTGCACGGAAGGATTCTTCCCCTGAATGCTGGCTGCAGGAATTATATGTTCATTCTGTTTATTTGTATTTAAGTTTTAAAGATAGCCTCTTTGTGCCTTCGGGCAACGATTACAACCTTAGGGTTTATCCAACGTCCTTTCTAGAGTTCATCCGAATGGTCTGTAATGTTATTGACAACATTGTTATTTTAATGTATTGATAGATCTGGAGTTTTCATCCAGTGCTTATTGTAATGAGCTCGTTGACTCTGGAAATCTTTTGTATAACAATGAGTAGTTCAGATAGTCCTTCACGGCTATTCCGAGTCATTGTGGGTTATCCCGCATTTTGATTTACATATTTATATAAGCTATGAGTAAATATTTTGCTCTGGTTATTGTTTCTGTAACTCTCGCTTTACTTTTGTTTCCACTAGAAAGGCACTAATTTCGGTTCTATTCGTACTTATCCTCTTTGGAAGTTTTCAACTGTGAAATTCTCTTTTTTATTTTTTGAGATCTCGAGTATGAGATCTAGGTTGTTAACTACAGGTAGATGACTTAGAGCGGGGTCCCTTCCTAGCCTACAGTGGTTTCACGACCTACGACTCTGGTTATTATCCCGTTTCTATTTTTTTTCCTTTTCCTATTTTACGAAAACCCTTAAGTTTTCGTTGTTATTTAGACGAGCCGTAATGTTATATATTCACAGGTTTTCTAACAGGGACTCGACATGCATGCATCTATATAAATTGTGAGATAATAGTGAATTAGGCCCCGGCCATACTTTCTCTGTAACAAATACACGGTTTGGTTTATAATAGTAACATATTACATTCTTTCCTCTATCAATAGATTATAAATGCATCTACAGATTATCTTCGTCATCCTGGTACATTTAGAAAATCTTTCCCGTTCTAAGTAGTTTTATGTTCTTTTCTAAGTTAGTTCTACATATTTCATTTATGCCTAAACTATCAACATTCTCTACCATAAATTATGAAAGGAAACTACTCCCTGTTTTTAGGGAAGATTAATTCGACATGCTAGATTTCAAGCTTTTCCCGTAACCATATTATTTTTTCCAAAATTTAAATATTTACTCTATTAATTTATATGCAACAGAGGTTTCTCAAAATTGTTTTACTTACTTGTGTTTAATAAAGAAATAAAAAGAGTCCAACTGTAGAAATCACCTCTGTATATAACAGATTTTAATCCTCCTAACCTTGAGACTTACTTTTAGGTCCAACTCTCCCCAACCTTGAGACTTACTTTCAGGTCCAAGTCTCCCCCCGAGCATGCCTGCAACATTAATAACTACTTGCAAGCTTTCTCAATAGAGCATCTACTATCTGGTCACCCCCAGACTTAGCTGGTTTTCTGCCTGACTTCTCAGCATTGAACCCCTCTCTCCTCCCCTCAGTTCCCTCAGGTGTCCTTTTCACCTTCTTGAGTTCTTTTCCTTGGAGAATTCACAATTAGGGAGGTAGTTAGGGTTAGGCAACTGCCTACCTTAACTTTCAACACTGTATCCATAAAATTCAGTGTGTTTTTACTGCGATAAATAAAAATAATTACAGCATTTTGGGGACATCACACTCCTGTTGGTAGTCTCAAACCTTGCACCCATCTATTTACCCTATCCGGCTTGGAAGTCTCAAACCTTGCAACCATCTATTTACCCTGTCCCGCTGCAACTCTGGTTGGAACTCTCAAATGCTGCAACCAACCCATTACAACAACTGAAACTAATCAAAAACACATTACAACAAATCAAAGAATGTTTTTTCATTACAACCTAGTGCTTCAATCCCTCGAACTCGGAGACTGTGATGATCTCGTGGAGGTTGAGGCATGAGTCTGTGAAATCTGGACACTCTGTGCCTGAATGGTTGAATTGCATGGAGAAAAATGATTTATAGCAGAGCAAAGATTGTTTCAGCTCTATAGAGCCACGAACCCTGGAATTTCAGCTCTTAAGCCAAAATCGAAACACTAGTTCTAATCTTTGTTACACAGGAACCGCTTCCTAGAGGTGGGAAACCCATTCTAGTGGTTCCCACGCTCCTAGAAGCTTTGGAACTGTATGGAAACATTCCCTTTTCTGTGGGAGTTGCAATGGGAGCTTCAGAAAGTTTTGGGAGCTTTGAAGACTATTTTTTTTGGAGTTCCCACGTTCCCGGGGGTTGGGGAATATAAAGCATGTAGACAAATATGTTGAACTCGCCACAAAACATGAGGCTTTGTTGAATCCTTCGCAGGAAGAAAGGCCAAAGACATCCTTAACACTGATATCCTTAATTGAGAAAGTGGAGCAATCTCTTGATGGGTTAAGGAAGAATGTGACACCTCAATGTAAGGGCGATATCTAGGATGCTACGCTGATCAGTTTTTATTTTTTTTGTTTATGTATATGTGTCGCAAAAGATTGTGTGCATATCGTATGTGGCAGTCAATGCTTAACCATTAGAGTCTCTTTACTTTTTCTCATAAGAATAACTAGAAAAACATAGGTAAAATTGTTCCTTTGTATTTTTAAGGCAGATTGTTTCAAATACTGGTCATGTGTCAGAGAACTGATAATGAACTTGACATTTTAATATTTTTTATATATAAAAGGGAGAAACATAGGAAGAGAGACACCCGAGAATATATTTATATATAAGAGAGATTATATATTTAAATTGATTTTAGTATTTGAATATTTTGATTTCATATTAAATTTGATTATATTTAATTATATATTTTTTATTTTTTTATTTTAAAATTTATTATTATAATATTATAGTTTCCGATTTGCTATTTCTTGTAAATTTTGGGGAAACCTCTAGCCATTCGGACATCCATACCCAAGTTCTCAATGTTCCCACGTTCTAGAAACTCATGCAACATAGGTTCGAATCATCTGAAGCAAAGTCACTTAGGTGTTTTTCAACTCTCACATGGTAATGAACTCTCCAAAACTGTGTCAGGAAAGCCGTTTGCGAGAAATGTGTTCTGTAAGCCCACTAGGAGGATTGGAGGATTAGATAACGTGAATCTCAATTCACTGTTTTTATGTTTTCATTCTCTAACGTCACAAAGATGATAACAACATAGTGGATGAGAACTCACATAAATTTCTAACTTCAAAACTTAATTTTCTACATCACAAAGTAATTTACACATGGTTTAAAATTTTTATATATTTAAATTACATTGACACCAAAACTTAATTTTCTACCTCACTTACACATCGTTTCAATTTTTTTTTATGTATTTAAATTACATTAATATTACATTGCAGGAAACCCATATTTTAAATAATTAAATAATAAAAAATAATTGTGTAATTTTATTTATAGACGAAATAGTTTTTTCAGAAGAATTTACTAAAATCTAGTAATAAAATTTCATTTTTTAAATACATTTTTTAATATATAAATAAGTTCAACACCTTGAAAAACTTCTAGAACTTATGTTTTACGGAACTAAACTAAAAACGAGGCACTTTCTTGAAATCTGTAAGGGGAAAGAGTCACGCCTCTCTCTATTTTCAAAGGGCCAGTGGGCCCTTCCCCTAGCTGGTCCAATACTGCTCCCAGCGTTATTCCTGATGCATTAACATGAACAAAAGTTGTAGCTTCCAATCTAGGTTCGTTGAACCCAACCCCCACTTGCATTTGTCGTTTAGGGAGTCGGGTCAATCCCCACTTGGCCATTTTCATGGCTGATTTTGGTTCTTGAGGATTTCCTCTGCTTGTGTTCTTCAATGGTTTCCCAACACCAAAGCAAGCAGTTTGATACCCAGAAGCAACAAAGGCATAGGCAGCTAAGCGTTAGTTATCTACTAGTGGTGCAGTGAATAATAAGTTAACGTCACAAAATCTTTGTGACGTTAGAGAATGAAAACATAAAAACAGTGAATTGAGATTCTTCGAACCTCGATCGTTCTAGAACCCGTCGAACCCGTCCCATCAGATTGCATCATCGACGCAGGAAAACATTGACGTCTGAACAAAAAAATGCAAACACATGATCCTTTTCCATAGACTCTGAACAGACGACAAAAGTCCTCTACAACTCCCCTTATAATGATATTCGATATAAATATCTACGTAACCACAACCACGTAGCCATAGACAAAGAGATGAACTTTTATATTCTTTCAAAACGAGTAGTCATATATCCACACGATAATGAGATAAAATTAAATGAGCTTTTACATGAAACCATCTCAAACTATTTTTATTTTGTTATACATCAATATATATATTGGATGTTAGTTATATATGTAAAATCTCTATCCACCTTTCTAATGTAACGTGACACATAGAATAATATATCGAATATAGTTGAACTCTAATATCAATGTAACGTGACATGTAGAATAATATATCGAATATCGTTGAACTCTAATATCAAGGAAAACAAATCCTAATATTATATATAAATCTCGATATCTGGATGTTACACGTATATAGAATCAATAGCAGTAATTATATTTTTTTATATATCAGTCAAGTGTATATTTTTGATTAATTAAATAATATAATAATATAAAACATAAAACTCATTTCATAATATATAAAAACATTCAAACGTTAAAATTTAAAATATTTTTTCGTTAATACTTTACTTAATAGAGAAAGATATTTACGAGTTCTATTTTACTTTTGGATTTATATATAAAGCTGCATCACATCATTTCATTTGAAGTATACAATACTCTTCAATAATCTCTATAAAAAGTAATTAAGTAAAATTATTTTGAAATTCTTATTAATATAAGATATGTAGAAATATTAACAATTTTAAACTGAAAATAGAAATAATTACACAAACCATCGTTAAAATGTTTTAATCATAATAATTTTTTAGTTGAACAGAAATATCTATTTTATTATTATTATTATTTTTAAATATTATGAACTAGAGGAATTATAAATATCTCATATTATGATGTTTATGATGTATAAAGTATTTACTTAAGATACATTTATATTTTTGGATAGGGATTCTCAAATATAAATTTAATTATCTATAATTACTAGGTAGATTGTACGAATTTAATCTCGAAGAAATATTCTAAAATATTCATAGTAACATAGACAAATTAAATATTGAGATTTATCTTCCAAGACGTTATGCTCTTTTTATCTTTTTAATTAAGTTAATTAATTAATATGAAGAGAGATATGATGTTTTGGACATGTGGTATTAATAAGCCATGGTATTATAAGAAATCATATTTACAGATTATAAATCTCCATGATAAAATGGGAGTAAATCTCCATGTTTAAGAATCACATTCCAAGTTTTATGTATATCTTCTATCCTATCTATCATACATATATATAAAATAGTTATAACGTTTAGTTAGTTTTTTTTATTTTATTAATTTTAACAACATGAGTAAGTGGTTTTATCTTTATTGTGGATTGATTACTATACTTTATATTGTTCCCTACTTTGCATATTGAAATGTTTTATCTCAGGATATTCTCTAGGAAACCCGTTAAAGAGAAAACCTAATTGGAAGGTGAGGTAACTCTGCTCTGTTTTGTCTAAAAAGAAAATAGTGCAAATACAAAGGTGTATTCACTATCTATGGAAGTACTAAGATCTATGACCCATGCGATGCTACAAAATAAAAATCTCATTTTTATGATCTCTTTATATCCATAGTAAGCTACTCTATTTTATTATGGAACAAAATGCACTCGAATGGGATGGAACCCTTCTTCTGCCTACTGGACCCATTATAACACAACCTGAAAACCAACTAGGGTTTATGTGTCTCATCATTGTAAAATCATTGTTTCTATCAAAGGTTAATTTTAGAAGGTTCCAAAAATATTTGTAACTACTATAATTTTGTTGATCTCAACAAAACAATGTTGAAGGGTAATGTCTTAGAAGGCAATTTATTTTCCTCTTCATGGTTCTAGTAAAAGGAAAAGATACAGTCACTATGACCACCAGATCTGCAACACAAGGTTTATATTCAATATAGAAGTAGGTGTAAAACATTTTATATGCAAAAAAATATATCTTCACTTCACTTTTGGCAGTGCCTCTACAGTGGCAGGTTAAACATTCAATTGAATTGATATCTAGGCCTCCTTTACCCGTGCAACTTTATTGCTCAAGAAAGTAGGAAAAATAGTTGTATATCTTGTGATATATGTAGATGATCTTTTGATGACAGGGAATAATAAAAGATACATTGCATCCATAAATAAGGATTTAGGGAAAAGTTTTGAAATGACTGATTTGGGCTATGTTCATTACTATCTTGGTATTGAAGTAACTCAACATCCGAAGTCCATATTTCTTTCTCAAAAGAAGTAGATTGGAGATCTGTTGAATAGGTTTGGCATGACATAATGCAATCCTCTTACTAATCCAATGGAACAAAACCTAAAGCTCACATCTATTGAAGGAAAAGAATTTGAGGATGCAACAAAGTATAGACAGCTTGTAGGAAGTCTCAACTACCTAACTACTACCAGACCAGACATTTCTTTTGTTGTTGGAATCCTCTCTAGGTTTCTGCAAAAGCCTTGTGAGGGACATTGGTCTGCCGCAAAAAGAGTTCTATGGTACTTGAAGGGAACTCAAGACTTTGGAATCAAGTATACACAGGCGGACGACTTCAACTTGATTGGATACTCTGATTCAAACTTCGATGGAGACAAAGAAATTGGGGTATCTATTTCAGGATATGCTATGAGTCTTGGATAAGGAGATGTCTCCTAGAGATCACGCAAACAGTCAGTCCCAACATATTCCACAACAAACGTAGAATACATGGCAGCAACTGAGGCAACAAAAGAAATTGTGTGGCTCAGGAAAATTCTTGAAGATTTGCAGGTAAAACAAGTACAATCAACTCCACTCATGATTGACAATAGCTCTGCAATAAAGTTGGCCAAGAAGCCAAAGTTCCATGATCGAATGAAGCACATCAATATTAAATATCATCTGATTCGACATCATGTTGAGGCCAAAACAATCCATGTCTTCCATTGTTCCTTGAATGAGCAAATTGCAGACATCTTCACCAAAGCGCTTCGAAGAGAAAAACTTGAAAGATTTAGAATGATCCTTGGACTCACGAACATCCCTTCAGATTAAGGAGGGGAATGTTGACACCTAATCATCAGGATTGGGTGAATAACTGAAAGTGATGTAAATAAATAATACAGAATATGAATAGTCACCGGGAGATGAAATGAACAATCTTTCCCTCATGTATATAATAAACACAAACCTAAATGAAATAAACAAATTGTTCTGAGAAGTTACTGCTTAGTCTGACAATATCTTATAGTAATAAAAATATTTATAGATCTTCTTGATCACATATTTTATACTACTAAGAATAAATTCCTCAAAGTAATTTTATTGAATTACTTTTCGATAAAGGTCATTGAAAACTATTCTATACTTCAATTGATATGTGATACAGTTTTATATATATAAATCCAAAATTAAAAAAAAGCTCGTAAATATCTTTCTACATTAAGCATTTTAAATTTTAAATTTCGACATTTTTATATATTAGTAGAAAAATGAGTTTTATGTTTTATATTTTTATATTATTTAATTAATCAAAAATATACGCTGGACTGATATATAAAAAATTATAATTACTTCTATTGATTCTATATACATGTAACATCCCCGTATCGAGATCTGTATATAATATTCGGGTGTAACATTCCCGTATCGAGATTTATATATAATATTCGGATTTGTTTTCATTGATATTATAGTTCAACGATATCTGATATATTATCCTATTTGTCAAGTCACATTAGAAAGGTAGATTGATATCACTAACAATATCCAAACATGTACATTTATATATAATAAAATAGAAATAGTTTGAAATCGTTTCATGTAAAAGATCATTTACTTTTATCTTATTATCGTGTGGATATATGACTACAGATTTTTTTGAAAGAATATAAAAGTTCATCTCTTTCTCTATGGCTACTAGATATTTACACCCAATATCTTTGTAAGGGGGAGTTGTTCTAGAGGACATGTGTTTGTATTTTTTGTTAATATGTTAATGTCTTGTTTGTGTGGATAATGATAATGTAATTAGATGGGACGGGTTCGAGAACGATCGAGGTTCGAAGAGTGGGCCTTGACAACACTTCTCTGACACATTTTTTGAGAGTTCAATACCACCTGAGAGTTTAAAAATACCCGAGGGACTAATGCGCGAGAGGATTTGAACTAGTGTTTGGATTCCGGGCTGAGCAGCTGAAATTCCAGGCTTCGCGCGGCTCTGTAGAGCTGAAAGAATCTTTGCCCCCTATAAATCATTTTTCTCCATGGAACTCAACAGTTCAGGCGGAGAGTGCCTAGATTTTGCACATTAATGCCCCAACCTCCATGAGATCATCATAGTTTCTGAGTTCGAGGGATTGAAGGACCGGGTTGTAATGAAAACTCATTCCTTGATTTGTTGTAATGTGTTTGTGATTAGTTTCCGTTGTTGTAATGGGTTGGTTGTAAGGTTTGAGACTTCCAATAGGGGTTGTTGCTTGACAAGGTAAATAGATGGTAGCAAGATTTGAGACTCCCAGCAGGGGTTGCCGCGGGACAGGATAAATAGAGGTGGTAATCACATGCAATTCCAAGAAAACATATCACCTTACTATAAAAATGATGCTCGATAAATATATGTTATCAAAGAAAACACTCAACATCCAAAGCTTGCAAATTTCATTACTAAAGGTTGAAATTTATACATAGCTTCAGCCATAGATTGAACAGTAATTGTGTCAAATCAGATTTATTACCTATTGACTCTAGTTGACTATGCTGACCACTGAACAATGATCGGCGTCATCTGAACAATGATTGAGGCAATCATGATTAATATCCTGACACCTCCCCTACTGAACAATGATCAACATCATCTGAATAGTGATCGAGGTCATCATGATTAATATCCTTACACCTCCCCTTAATCACGACCTGCATGTTAACTTGCATGCTAGTGTAAGTCTTGGCTAGGCTTACAGCATAATTTGGATTTTCTATAATGCACAACTTATTTCTACACATTTTAAATTTAGCATTTCCTAGAGGTTTGGTTAATATGCTACCCACATTTTGATTTTTATTACAATATGATAAGTTATTTTCTTTTGATTTCACTTTTTCTCTTACAAAATGATGTTGTGTGTCAATTTGTTTTGTCTTTGCATGATATATAGGATTGTTTGCCAATTTGATAGTGCTTGTCACGTCTGATTACCATAGGTGCTTGTTGTGTTTCTCCAACATATTCAAGTATCATTCTAAGCCATATTGCTTCACATGTAGCACTACATAATGCTTTATACTCAACTTCAGTGGATGACAAGGAAACAATTGATTGTTTTTTGGGTCTATCTCTGCTACTTTACTTTTATTCTCTGTTGCTCACTAGGATCTCCTTGCTGCTATGTGATATTGGTCCTGAATTGATATTAAACACGTATCTAGTAGTAGATATCATGTCATCTGGATTTCCAGCCCAGTCAGAATCAGAATAATGTGCCAACTCAAGATCAAATTCATCAGTATACATAATACCAAAATTAAGTGTTCCTTTCAAATATCGAAGGACTTTATTTGATGTTTTCTAGTGGCTTTTACAAGTCTTAGCTCTGAACTGAGTAAGTATCTTGATAGAATATGCTATATCTGGCCTAGTAGTGGTGAGATAGTTCAGACTTCCCACCAGTTGACGATACAAGGTTCCATTCACCTCTTTGGTTCCACCATCACTACAAAATTTGACATTATGTTCTAAAGGAATAGATATTGCTTTGCATTCAATCATATTGAACCTTTTAAGGATTTCCCTTGTATATTTCCTTTTTGTGATTACTGTCTTACCGGATTCCTTCTAAACTTCAAGAACTAAACAATAATGAAATTCACCAAGATTCTTCATCTCAAATACATGTAACAACTAAATTTTAGTTTCTTTAATAAACTTGCATGCATTTCTTGTTATGATAAGATCATCAACATATACATATATCAAAGCAACATTCCCACCTTCATCTTCCTTGATGTACAAGTTAGGATTATTTTTTCTTCTCATAAAACCTTTCTTATAAAAGAAATAACCAATTTTCACATACCAAGATCTTGGTGCTTATTTCAAACCATATAAACCTTTCTTTAACCTGCAACCTAGATGCTCATCCTTGTTTTACAAACCCTTTAGGCTGAACCAAATAAACTTCTTCTCTTAACTCACCATTTAAAAATGCATATTTTACATCTAATTGGTGCATTTTCCAATTATATTTTGTAGCTAATGCAATCATGATTCTAATTGTGTTCAACTTAGCTACAGGTGTAATAGTGTCTTCATAATCAGTTCCATCCTTTTGTGAATATCCTTTTGCAACCAATCTAACTTTATGCTAATCAACACTTCCATCAGTGTTCAAGTTGGATTTATACAACAAGTTGCATCCTATGGGAACTTTGTTTTTGGGAAATTCTATTAATTCCCATGTTTCATTCTTCATTATAGAGTTATATTCTTCATTCATTGCATCTCTTCATTCTTCATATTCTCTAGTTTCCTCATAGCTTTAAGGTTCTACAACATTCATAACAAGAGACATTAATGCATAATATTTATACCTTATAGGTACCTAACTTTGACGTGATGATCTTCTTGAATTTTTACTGCTTTCACCTTTCTTTCTACTTTTTCGAGTCTCCTCTACTCTTCTTGGAGTGTCATGGCTGCTTGATGCTCCTTGCTCTTGAACCTATGCTTGTTCCTGCGATTGTTCCTATTAATGTTCAACACCTGTATCTAATTTGACATAATCATCAGTATCATGTCATACACCATTATTATTCTTTTTAGCACCTTCATTTGTAATTTCATGAAACACCACATCCCTACCTGAAAGCAATCTATGAGTACTGGGATTAAACAACTTGTATGTTTTTGTATTATCACAATAACCAATAAATATGCACTTAATTGGATTTGCATCAAGTTTTCTTCTTTCATCTTCTGGAATATGAACAAATGCCTTGCCACCAATAACTTTTAAATGAATCACTTTGGGTTTGTACCCATAAAATGCTTCAAAATTAGTTTCAAGCTCTAAAATTTTGGTTGGACTCATATTTTTCAAATAAACAACAATATTAATGGCTTCAACCCAAAAACCATTAGAAATATTTTTACCTTGAAGCATACTACGTGTACATTCAACTAGTGTTCTCTTTTTCTTCTCAGCAACTCCATTTTTCTAAGGTGTATGTGGCACTGTCAATTGCTGTAGAATCACATTTATTTTATAATATTGATTAAATTCTCTTGATTTATATTCTTTGCCCTGATCAAAACTCGGAATTTTGATGTAATTGCTAGTTTTCTTTTCCACCATACTCTTAAAATCTTTAAAGTACTAAAAAAAATCACTCTGATTTCTTATGAAATAGACCCATGTATACCTAGATCTATCATCCACACAAATAATAAAATACCATGCTCCACTAATAGATCTAGTTTGCATAGGTCCACATACATCAGTATGGACTAATTCAAGTATTTCCCTCTGGATTTTTCTTTATGTATAGGAAACTCCTCCCTATGTTGCTTGCTAAGTACACATGCTTCACATTCAACATGATCATTCTTCAAAATGGGAAGAACTTCAACCATTGTGTTCTTTTGAAGTAGCATTAAATCATTATGATTTAGATGTCCATATCTTTGATCCCATAAATCTACTGTTGATATTTTTGTAGATGCCAATGCTTGGTGACTTTTCCTATTCACATCCAACTTATACAAGCCTCCAACTCTGGTACCTATGGCAATAACTTTGTAGTGATCTTGAATGTCTTTCACTACACACTGTGATTTAACAAATTCCACCTTCAAATCTTGGTCAGGCATAGTAGAAACATAAATTAAATTCTTTTTGATAGTAGGAACATACGTGACATTATGGATTTGTCTCTCTTTTCCATTAGGAAAATTCACACCTATGACTTGATAACCTTGAACTTAAGTGATCTATTATCTCCTAGATAAACATATGTTCCATCAATGTTTTCATAATATTCGTCAAACCAATGCTTATTACAAGCCATATGGAGTGATGCACCAGAATCAATGAACCAAGTATTCACATCATCATTTTCCACAGACAACTTGGCATCAGAAATAAACAATTTAAGATTTTTAAATCCATCTCTCATTGAGGTGTCTTTGTCCACAAAATTTCCATTACTCGTTCTGTTACTTTGTCTGGACTCATTATATTTCATTTTATAGAAACCTTTAGAATGATGCCCAGGTTTTCCACAATAATAACAATCACCATTCCTCTTATCATGGGTTGGAAATTTAGATTGTTTCATACCTATCTATTTTGCTTGAAACTTTCCTTTTTCTTCTTGTCCACTGGCTTGCCTCTATATGGATGTTTACCGTTGTCTACCAGTGCCAAATCTGAACTAGTGACGCCAAAATTAAGTCCCTTCATCATCTCCTCTTGTAGAAGAATTCCTATCAATTCATCAAATGTAGGGCATTCTCTCTCGCTGAAAGACTTGAAACAAAAATTTGATAATCTTGCACTAAGCCATTTAATGTGAAGGTGAATAAGTTAGTACTAGACACGTTTTCACGAATATCTTTCAACTTATCACTTAAATCTTTGACACAAGATATGAAATTGCTTATATTTTCATTTGCTTCCATTTTTAGAGATAAAAGCTTAGTATTTAAAAACAAGATCGAGAACCCTTCAACATATCCCATGTTACCTTTGATGTTACCTTTGATGTCTTGCAATCTCTGATGTGAGGAATAATGTTGTCCTTTACAGACCAACAACACCTTTGCTTTCGTGTCTCGCTTCTTTCAATTTGGAATAGAAACGCCATGAGTGGGTTTAGGCTCCTCCCCACTCACAACGGTCCACAAATTATAACATTCTAAAATAGTCAGCAACTTGAATTTCTAATTCACATAATTTCCTCCACCAAATTTGGTTGATTCATTCAAGTAAATATCAACCAGCGGATTTGACATAATAATAAAAAAAAAACTTTCTCAAAAAAACAAAATGCGCAATCAAATCCATAAGATGTAAAACCAAATATTCAAGTAACATGTAATCCCTGCTTTCACCTCACATACACTAAAAAAAACATCTTTACCAACTCCTTTCCTCTTTTTTATCAAACACTTTTCACACTTTAATTAAATAAAAACACAAATACTTAAAAAAACTTATCACTCTTTTAATGAATTTGTGGAAAACCTTTGAGTAGTTTAGAAACCAACGTTTCGGGCTATCTTGGTGAGTCCATCATTAGGGCAATGAGATTGCTTTTGAGAAGAGAGAATGAATTTCTTAACCATATTAATAGTTATTGATTTTTTAATTTATTATTTTATGGCTATCTTGGTGAGTCCATCATTAGGGCAATGAGATTGCTTTTGAGAAGAGAGAATGAATTTCTTAACCATATTAATAGTTATTGATTTTTTAATTTATTATTTTATTTTTATGGTCGGCTTACTACTAATTAATTTAATTAATGATTTGTATATTTAAATGATTGTTAATTTTATTATTTATTTAATTTAATTATTATTATTATTATTATTATTTTTTATATGTATAAATATGTTTATTAATTAATATGAATTATTATTAATTATTTATTTTAAACATTTTTTTATTTTTGTTATTATTATTATTATTTTATCTATGTATTGTCTCTTAATTTATATATTTATTTATTTATTTAATTTATTTCTTTATTGATTATTTGGATCTGAGATGTTTAGTAATTATGATTTGGACTAATTTAATTAATTATTCCAACTATATCTATTTATTTGACAAAGAATTTGGGTTATTTAATATTTGTAAATATTTGGACTTCTTTTAATTGTTTAAACAAATGTGTGTCTATTATTATATGCATATATATTTATTTATTTATTATATGTAAATGTGTTTGTTACTGTCAATATGGGATTGTTGTATTCTTTTATTTAATTAATGTTCATTTATGTTTATATGAATTAATAATATTATGTTTATACTATATTTTAATATTATTGTACAATATAGATATATATTATTGTTATTAATTTTATTTATTATTTATTATTTATTAATTAATTTTGATTTGGACTAATTTAATTAATTACTCCTAACTATATCTCTTTATTTGACCAAGAATTTGGGTTATTTCATATTTGTAAATATTTAAACTTCTTTTAATTGTTTAATCAAATGTGTATCTATTATTATATGCATATATAAACTTATCACTCCTCATATTAAACTTCACATAAACTCCCCTTTTAATTATTCTCACCACTTAAAACAAAACCAAATAATCTAAAAACCTTATATCTCCATAACTATAAACAAACTCAAACTTTAAGCTACCTTCCAACAACAATCTTAATTTTAATAATAACGTCAAACCTCCAAAGTAAAACAATGGAAGACACCGTGAGGCATAGTCACCAAATACACTCGAATCGGCAAAAACAAATACGGAAATTCGTGAGTTCAATTCGTATTTAGAATACTTCGATAAAAATTCGATCCGATTCATAGTAGATGCCTCATGTGATCGTGTGCATTCGTGATCAGGTTCTTCTTATTATTTCTGAGTTTATTTTTTGCACATTCATATTACTTACTAGCTTGTAAGCCGGCGGTGGGTAATACATAATCTGGCATTTAAGGGTAATACATAATCGGGCATTTAAGGGTACCATCAAAATCTAGTTAATTTTATCTTTTTAAATAGATAAACAAATGTAATCATTGTTAATTACTTAACAAAAAAAATATAGTTTATAGTTTTATAATAAGATCTATTAATCTGCCTTTTTGGAATGGTAAATACAATTACTCTTAGACACAAAATAGATGTGAATGGATGCAGGATGGCAGATAAAATGGAAACTAATGGTGACAGAAATTTTCTCAGATTTTAAAATCTACACAAAATTGATGTCAATGTCAATGTCAATGGAGATAGAATAGCAAGTAAAATGGGAAATTTTCCTAGATTTTAAAATTTACCCAAAATAGGTGTCAATGTTTCTGGAGAGAGGATAGAAGGTAAAATGGAAACTAATATCAATGGAGACAGGATAGTAGGTAAAATGGAAATTAATAGTGAACTGAAATTTTCTTAAATTTCAAAATTTTAGTTTCTTTTAATGATTTAAAAAATTGAAAAAAAAGAAAAAAAAAAATTGAAGTTGAACCAATTTTATAAAAATGGATTTATGTTAAAAAGAATTTCATTGCCAAAAGCAATCAATTCTTGCAATTTCATTATCAAAAGCGTTAATTTATACACGGTGTTAATCACAGATTGAACATTAACTATGCCGAATGAGATTTATTACCCAGTGATTCTAACAAACTAGGTTAACTACTTAGGCCGTCATGATTAAGATCGTGACATATCTCAGGAGTCAGAACCACCCTCATGAAAATTCAATGTATTTGGTGATTTGGATCCGAAGATATCAACTTCTAGATTTCGTGCAGATCCATCTATTTAATGTGGCTCAAATTTCCATGCATATCTATTAATTTAATATTAATGATGTGTTTATTGAAAGTCCTAAGATTACCTAATGTTGTGAAGGGAGGGCCGGCACAGATCGAATAATTACCGGCGTTTTAAATAAGCGTCTTCTTACTTTTGGTGTTTTAAAATGAGAATGGTCAAATATCACTTACGAACCTTGTTTTTGTATGGATTTTTCTAAATTGGGTAAGATGGTGTTGAAATTATGAAAATTTGGGTTAGTTTTTATATTTTATATATTTTTGAAATCTGGTTGGATTATTAATTTGAAGTTTTTATCAATGTAGAAATTGATGAATGTTTTAGGGTGAGTTTTTTAATAGAATAATTGGTTTTAAACGTGTTATGTTTATTATAATTTATTGGTTTTTTAATGAGAATAATTATTATAATGATAATATGGTTTTATTTGGTTTGGTGTGAGATATTTTAGATTTTTATTTTTTATTTATTTATGCTATTTTCAAATTTTATTTTTCTGCGATTTTTGTTATAATAAGTAGATTGGTGATCCCTTGATATTTTGTGGTTATATAATTTAATTTCATTTATTTTTTAATATAATTCAAACAAGTTTAAAAAACAAATTATAAGAATAAGATGTAAAAGATATACTTAAGAAAAGTTACTTCTCAATATTATTTTAATTTACTTATTAACTAAAATTAATTTAATATTAACTAATTATAATATAATTAATAAAATATAATTAATATTTTATGTAATTTTTTCAAAAAAATAATTTCTAACTAATAAGCACAAAACTTCCATGTAATACTTATTTTAAATAAATTATTAATTTTACAAACATTTACTTCTAATAAATATTTTTAACCATAATCAAGATTTAGAGTCTTCCTCTTCGGTGTTCCCTTCCCCTTCTTCAAGATTTAGAGTCTTCCTCTTCGGTGTTCCCTTCCCCTGCTTCAGGAATATGCTAGTAATACATATGATTATTTCAGATGTTTCCCCGTACGAATTCTGAGTTAATTTTTGTTACGATTTACGTCGTGTTTTCGAAACCATCGACATTCAATGGCTGACCCAACTGAGTTGATAATTCCTGAAGAAGCAACGTACAGTCAGTATATGAATGATGTGCAATCATCAAAATAGTGCAGGGTTAGCGATATGAGCGTTTAAATTTAATTAAAGTGTAGATTTTGGAAATATTTGAAAATGTTAGATTTTGGAAATATTTGAAAATGTGATGGATAAGAATGATGTTAACTGTTTGATTTTATTTTTATAATTTCTATTTTGAAATATTCCTAAACAGAAGGAGTAACTTAATTAAAACAGAAGGAGAAACTTATTCTAAAAGGAACGGAGAAACTACGTTTTTATATGATAAAAAATAATAAAAAATTACCGCTTCAAAAAAAACTTCGTTTACATTTATACCATAAAAAATTTACCACTTAGGTTAGGGTAGAATGCATCCGATTAAACAAGACGTATATTGGATTACAATAAATTCAATTAATCCGTTTCAAATATTATGGAACACATGAACTACATAGACCAGTGCATCACCAGCGGTTTCATCTTGATCCTGGCCCTGACCATGGCCATAATACACATTTCTTATCATGGGCTTAAGAAGCATAGCAGTTTGCTACGCCAAGAATGGTTGCCCATAAATCATCTCAAGAATTGCAACCTTGGTTATGTAACATTACCAATTTTTTTTAGTTCATATGTTCTTCTGTACGAATTCAGAGATTTTTTTTTGGTTAGAATTTACAACTGGTTTTCGAAACTATAGACATTATGCCATCTAACATTCAATATAGATCGCTGACCCAACTGCGTTGATAATTCCCGAAGAAACGACAAAAGATCACTACATTACACAGAAATTTGGTTAGATCAGAATGAATCAGATGAAACAATGCTTTTGTTTTGTTATAATAAATTCCATCAAACCGATTCAAATATTATGGAAGACATGATAAACCAATCTCACAACATAGACATGGTCATTCTTTCCAGGTGGCTTGAAAAGCACAGCGGGTTGCTACGCCAAGAACGATATCCCACAAACTGTTGGGTATTTTTGTTTGCAATGGAAAATACCAAAATCAGAAAATCAAACACAGAGGCAATGCTCTGTTCTTTTACACCAGAATCTTTTTGCACAGAGAAGTCTTTAAAAAAAATTTACAGAGCACAGAGTATTCCACCACCATAAAATGATTTTTATTCATTAAACAAAAAACACTTACATATTCATCCTCTTTTACTCAGAGGGATTCACCAAAACATTTTCACATTTTCACAAAACTTACTCTGCCTCCTATGAAATTTTACACCACTGTGTGTAAATATTTCATTTACATTCACTGCTATGTGAAAACAAAACTTACAGGGAGTTACACATTTACCTTTTCACCTGTGTGAAACAATTCATGGATTTCAACAAAACTATCCACTAGTTTTCTTCATTTACTTTTTCTCCTTCCCCTGCACTGCTGTGCAATTTTTACTTGTTACATTACAAACCAAAAACTTTACCCTGCTGCGTTTTCACCATGATCATCATTTGCTGCCTCTGATTTTTTCTTACACACTACTGTGTGTTTTCATTGCGTATTCAGAAAATGAACCACACAAAAATTACATGACATTACAAAAAAAAATCACCCGCACTTCTGTGCTTTCTTCCCCTCTCATTTTTGCGCTGCAGGGGTCGCTCTATATTTTTCATATGCGATTACATAACACGCATTTTTTTTAATACAATCCCCGTGTGTGATTTTCACATAACAAAAAAAATGGAGTCAACATTTTTTTAAAACATATAAAAAAAAAAAAAAAAAAAACTTACGTTATATTTCGCCCATACTCCTATTAACTTGGCGTAAGAAACATTAAAGATTTTACCAAAAAAAATGTCAGCCATTTAACATAAGTTATGGGATGGTCCACGCTTCATTAATTTTGACAGGCCTCCATATGTACTTTGGACAGTGTAAACGGCGGAGACCTTTCCTGGAGATCCAACGGCGGAGAGGATGCTGATTAATCGGACGCATATCGGGCGGGGTGAGAAGACCGAAAGTTACCTTCCGATGAATGTCAGTGGATGACGTCACGGCGATCCACATGTCAGCACCAAAACGCATCGGAGCTGGTTGTCCGGAAACAGCTTTAAGCCAAAAGGTGGTGCGATGAGGTTGCAGGCGGTTTATGATTTGCTTCGGTAGTTTTCTGCGTGCGTTGACTGCTGACCCACGCAGTGAAATTATAACTTCAACACAAACCAGCTGAACTTGGTTGTTGAGTAGAATGGCCACTAACTTTCAAATAATCGCCATTCTACAATCTAACTGCAACCATTAGGCCACGTCTGCCATTGTGGGCAAATCATCCTTGGCTGAGTAACATGATGTAAGGTATATAAATAGATAAAGGGAGGAGGCTAAACCGAACCCAGATGATATTGATAAATATATACACCTACCTCTGCTCTCGCTATTTAAACCACTGAGTGAATAAATCTCTTTATCAGCATGCATTATTTATGGAAAATGCGTCTATATGGAGCGATACCGTAACGAGCATATTTTATTTATTTATTTATTTTTACGAAGGAAGCATCTATCTATCGCTGGCCAATAACCATCCGCAATGCGGAACATCGAGACTCCACCATTGTGCCAATAACCATCCGCAATGCGGAACATCGAGATTCCACCATTGTGGCTGTAAGTATAAAATGCTTTTCAGCAACAGAGAGATTCGCCGAACTGGAAGACCAAAAGATGTCGAAGTTTCCCCCAACAAAAAAGAAAATACTAAAGATAATTAGTGGACATTGTGAGGAATCAAGGAATTCGATTATTTAGATTACCGAGAAAAAGTGAAATGAAATTGTAATTAATAATCTTTAAAAAGCATTATATTAGGTTTTATTTAATAATAAAAATATTAATTTTAATAGAAATTCTCTGAAATCATTTCAATAGTGAAATATTGAAAACAATAAAATCATGTGCAAAAACCATGCACAAAACCGTAAGTAAGTCTGTCCACATAATATATAGTTTAAAAAATATACAAAAACATTTGACCTTTAATATCACAAAACGTTTTCATTGATTTCGATGTTTAATGGATATAATATTAGAAATTGATAAATACATTGAAGAAGAAATAACATTTCTTATTTTTTCTATATTATAATGGTTTTAATTATAAATTTGATTTTCCAATCTGATTTTATATCTATCTATAACCATAAGAATAAATGTTTAATAATATCAATAATGATTATAATAGTAATAATAAAAATAGATTGTTATATAATATTGATAATGAAAAAGTGAATTATTTTTTTGGTTTTTTTAATAGTTAGAATTATCTTTTCTTAATTTTGTTAATATCTTGACTTTTATTGTACATACATAATTTTATAATTAATGAATTTAGACTTCTGTGATCCATAACATTGTTTAGAGAGTTTTCCGCGAAATCGCATAGAAAATAATTTGTCGACGTGTTTCGAACCAACTTATCCTGACGATGAACCACACTGGTTGGTGCGAAATCGCATAGAAAATAATTTGTCGACGTGTTTCGAACCAACTTATCCTGACGATGAACCACACTGGTTGGTTCGAAACGTGTCGACAAATTATTTTCTATGTGATTTCTCCGAAAACTCTCTAAACAATTTTATAATTGTTATATATATTTGTATTTATTAGGGAAAATATACCACATTTCTTTATTTTTATTTAGAAGGAATTTGTATCTATATTATGTTGTGGTTTGTTGATTTAATATTTCCTGTGATTGTTTAATTTTGTTTTTGTTAGTTTCCTTAACATGTCAAATGCTTTAATAGAATTTTTTTGTCCTCAAACTTTCTTATTGTTATATATACCTATGTCAATGATGAGAAGGAAAAAAAAAACTAATGTTTTTAAAATTGTGTGATACTTGTCACTTCCTAGAACATAACACACTATCAGAGTAGGTTCTTAAGATTCCTTAATGATTGTATAGTAGGTATATCATGTGGAGGAGATGACAATTTGGTTTTTGTGGAGCTTCTAAGATTCTTTAATGATTGGATAGTAGGGAAATCATTTGGAGGAGATGAAAATTTGGTTTTTGTTGAGCTTCTAATAACATACTGCTAAGTTGAGTAAAATTTTGTTCCATAAATTGCCAAATCCACCATTGAAGATGATATTTTTTTATTAGATTGAAGTTCAAAAATGTAATTATTGTAGAGGTTTCACGTCATTCCCTAGGGAAGACAATGAAAAAATGGAGATTTAAAATCTTGATATTAAGTTGTCTGTCAGAGAGCTTAGTGTTGAGAATGTTGTGTTATTTAGGAGGGGAAAAAAATTTTGTAGTACGTTAGAGAGTTTCATGATCTTCAGATCTATATCTTAATTTTGTTGGATGAAATGGAAGGAAAACCTGATTCTACTATTAAGAGAAAAGGGAAATCTAAAAAGGGTTTGAATGATAAAGAAAATATCCCATAATCTTTGTTTATTAGTAGTGTGTTGAAGTTGAGAGTAGTTCTAATATAGAGGAGAAATCTAAATAAGAAAAACTAAGGCTTTGTATTTCTTTCTCAAAGAAGAGAACCTTGGAAGTCATGTTAAGGTCATAGCTCAAATGTTTGTGCTTTTTCAATATTGACTATGCAGACCATAGTCAATATTGAAATTTTTTGGAAATTAGATTCTCTTTGTTTTGCAAGTACTTTTATAAATGGATTCAATAAGTATCCTAGGAAGAAATAAGGACTAGTCCTTCTTGCAATGAACTATGGGTTCTTGTCTCTAAGGGCAGGAACCTTCCTACATGTATAGGAATGTTGAGAAGCAATGAAGACTGGATTCTCAGTTCCTAATGAAATGACTTACCAGGCCAAGAAAAATGCCCAAAGAAACAAACTTGGATAACAGGGAAAAAGTGAGAACAAGGCTACGCGTTGAGTTTACAATTCAATGGATGGCTCAAGAATTTCCCAAATAGTAGGAGCATCTAGTGCCAAGTGAACTTAGGATATTTTGGAGTTAGAATTTGATGGTAATTATCAAGTGAAGAAGGTGAAGCTTCAAACCCTAATAATATATTTCTAGACATTGAAGATGAAGGAGATATAGAAGATTAATTAGTCAATGACCAACGTGATGCAGGTTCTGAAGTAGCTCAAGATTCATGGAGAGAATATTAAATATTAGAAGATTGTTGAAAAAGTTCTTAGATGCTTGCTTAAAAAAATTCAAATGTTTTTCATTTCCACTAGTGTCCAAATATTTTTATATACTGATAACAAAGAACAAATGAGTCTTACTTGTCCCATCAGTAAAAAATCAACAAGAAAGAGGAATCCTTAGAACATGCCTTCAAGGCACAAACACTCATTGGTAAAAGAACATATAGAGGAAATAGAGGCAAAAGTTAAATATGCCTAGCTAGTCATTGAGTAGAATAAAGAACAACACTGAAACAATGAAGAAAAATTGAAATAAAATTACACAGTGCAATATTACTACCCAAAAATTTAGAAACAAATAGTCAAATATGGACAAGGGCAGAGATAATCTCTCCTACACATACAAAGGAAAATTTTGAAACAATGTTCCCTTCATGAATAATATTAGAAAGCTATATGGTTTCTAGGCAATGGATGCAACAAATATCACTATTAAATATGAAATTAATTTAGGATATGACAACCAAGTCAATGTATTAAGTAAATATGTTGTTTTAGCATAAATATATAACATGAGAAGAAGATGTTATTAATGTCTTATATGTACCTAATCATAGACCTAACCTAAGAGGTGTGGTAGAATTGAGTTTAAATGGTTATGATGTGAGATTTGAGGGAAGCACATACATAACCTTACATTATCCACTACGTAGAAAAAATATTGCAAAGGTTCAAATGGCCAAGAACAAAATGTTTCCATTGAATCTAAAAAGTGTAAATTTGTCACTATCACATGCACAAAATGCCTTAAGAACTAGATGGACTTGGTTGTGGAAACTTAGTTATCATCACCTACATTTTAGGAACCTAATTCCTTACAAAATCATTTAATGGTTAAGGGAGTTCCTATTTGAACAAACGAACATAGCCTCATGGAAGTTTCATCCTTAGCAAGCATGAAAAAGACAACTTTCCAACAACCTAATACAAAAGGAAATATCATCTAGAAGTGTTTCACATAGACTTATATTGAACCATGCAAACCTAGTCTCTGATGGAAATTTATATTTCATAACATTCATCAATTATTTTAGCAATATATTTAGGTATGTTTGCTCAATATACAAATTGAAACATTCACAAAATTTCAAGAATTCTAAATATGTAGTACAAAAATATCGTTGAATATGTTCCATATTGCTCATATGAGATTGAGGAGAGTATAACTCAAAGGATTTCACAAGATTTTAATAGACAATAGGGAATTAAGTGGTATATTAGTATCATAAAAACTCTACAATAGAGTTGAGTTGATGAAAGGAGAAATTTGACCTTAATTAACATCGCAACGAGCATGATCGTAGATAAAAAATATTTCCAATGTCTTTTCCACTAAAGTTGGTGCTTGCTCTATCTACATATTGAATGGATGTTTAACAAAAAGTGTGAAAGGTAAATTTCCTTAAGGACGATGTAGTGGCATGAAGTCAAATGTATCTATTTATAATTTTTTGTTTTAATTCGTATGCATGTGTCCCATAAGCCATAAGAACAAAATATGATAAAAAGAGTGAAAAATGAATCCATATTGGGCATGGTGAATAATCGAAAGCATGTAAACTATATAGCCTAGTCACCAAAATTCTTCGAGTGAGCAACAAATTAAAATAACAAAAAACCAAAATCTATTTATCTAAATAGATTAACAAGTGGAAAGTTTAGGATACCAACTAGATCCAACAAAAAATACCAAGTTTTTTGGGTGCAAACACAAGGAGAAAGAATATAAAATAGTTATTCTTCAAACAGTCAGTTAGTAGGTTTGGTCATTAGTCAAAGACAAAGGATTTTGAGGAATATTTGTGTGTAGGGTGATTACATGGACCAACAAGTTGACTTCACCTTATTATCGTATGAATCTACTAATTTTTAAATGAAACGAAGGAGCATTAGGTTCAAGGCATGAATTAATAGGCTTAAGACATTGATCTCTAGTTGATAAAGGAAGCATTGGTGATAAGTGGGTTTACAAGACAAGCCAAAAAATAGAAAGGCAACATAGGGAAACATAATGCAAGGCTAGTTGCAAAATGATTATCTAAATAACCTGACATCGGATATGATGAAGCCTTTATTGTAGCCCCTAGGGTATACATTAATAATAATACTTTACAAATTGTAGTCTAGAAAAAATGGCTAGCATTCTAGATGGATGTGAAATCAAAGTATTTGAATATAATTTAGAAGAAAAAATGTAAGCAAATTAGCCACCGATATTTGAAGTTAAGGACCAAGAGTGAAAAGTGTACAACCTAAGGTATGATCAAACTAAATCTTATTTTCTCAATAGTGGTTTAGTGGTTTCAGTAGGAGCTATAATGAGCCCACTGTTTGTATCAAGTTAGATCAAAAAGGAAAAATTCTTTTAGCTTTTGATTGTTTTGATGATATGATATACACTAAATATATAATGTCTCATGAAGTTATTTAAAGGAATTGAGGTTAATTTATATATTCACAACATTTTCATAACAAATAAACATATTTTATAGAAAGAAGAAGAAGAATGAATTATTATAAGAATAATTGTATTCTTTCTAGAAAGAAGAAAAACCATCTCAGTGGTTGTGATTTATAAAAAAGCGCAAAATTTTGGAAGAGGGAATGAACATAGTGGGCAATAGATGATGCAAACAAATGAATGAATAGAATATCAAAGATTCTTTCTAATGTAATGCCAATTTTGGGTTTTGTGATATTGACAATATAAGTTGATAAACCAATTTGATCAATATAATACAAGTAATAATCTATCTTAATAATGTGTTTTATTCTAAACAAATGATTCACATTTTTTGTTGTAAACAAAAAAAATCCATTATGATGACAAAAAAGTGTGATGTTGAGACATTTGCAAGTATTTATTATGTATTTTTAAAAAATATGTAATACCATAATTAAAATGTCATGCACTAAACATTATGTTGTTAAGAGTGAATATTTTCCAACAATAAGAAAATATATTGGATAACAATGCGATAAGCATGTTGGAATTTTTTATGTGATAGACACTTTTAGAAAAAATGAATATTATATGAACATAAAGAATGAGAGGTGACCTATTTTCCCTATGTTTAGTAAATGTATATTTTTTTCTTTGAAATTGTGATTGAATCTCACATCTGTAGTGAGTCTTACCAGCAATTTTTTAATGCCATTATAATTTATGCCCATAAATCGTGAATAAGTGTTTTTGAACTAAATACTAAAAATGAAATGAAATGTAATTAAAACATGAATTCAATTGAATTGGAGATCCAATATTTAAAATACTGGATACATCAACATAGTGATAGATTTCTTTACCCATGAATCTGTGATGGACTATACATTTTGGAATGGTGAACTTTATAAGGAATAGATGAGAACCAAAAAAATATACATGAATTTAATCTTTAAATGATACAGAAAGGTAATAAGTATATAATCCTATATAATCCTAAAATATTTCTAGTGATTCACATATATTCTTCTATAATATGAAAGGTACAACGCTAGTTGAGAATAAAAAATTTAAGAAAGTTAGAAGCCATTGAGTCGTTAAAAATGTAATCGTGCTTTTGAAATTTTAAGATATTATTTTTCCTTCTTAAACTATCTAGGGCTTTCAAATTTTTATATTATTTTAAAAAAATTGTTTTTTAAATTACTTTTTTAAAATGGAATTGAACCTTTGAGAAGGATGGAAGAATTCAATTTTGATAGCTTCCAAACAATATGTGTCAAAGAATGAAAAGGCTAATAGATAATAATAAATAGAAGCACAATCATATGAAATAAATGGTCCATAAATGCCTATATGCATCAATCATAATAACCATGAAAGTAAATATTTCATAATACATCTAAAGTTGTTAAAAAAGAAAAATCATAAAACTAACTAAATTATAAATAGACTTTCTTATAATACCGTAGACAATATTATGGCTTGTCACTACCACGTGCCTAAAAAATTTCAACTAATTTCACATGGCACTTGTTCATATGTCATTTTTTAATTAATCAATTTAATTAAAAAATATAAAAAACATAAATACTTTGCAAATAAATCTTAACATTGGATTAATGTAACATTATTATAAGTATTCTAGAATATTCCTTGAACATTAAATCTATACCATCTACTTAATAATTATTCACATTTAAATTTAAAATTTAAAATAAAATCCTATTGCAAAATAAACATATCTATCAATATAATTAATACATAATAAATAAATAAAATAATATTTAAATTTTATAAAAAAAATACTAACCAAAAAATTCTCTACCCATCCATCAATTTAGGGCAATTCACTCTTATAACCAAGATGTCACATGATATATTCTTTGTTAATCTTTTTACATCCTCATACTAGATTTTACATTTATAGCAAGCTGCTAAGCTACTTACATAGGACTGTCGAACTATCTTCACTAATGTTTCACTAATGTTTAAATTTCATTATATTTAATGCTATTTGATAATTTTAAAATTAAAATTGATTTTATTAAAGTTTTTAATTTAAAGCAATTCACTTTTATAACTAAAATGTTACATGATATATTCTTTATTGAATCCTTTTACATTCTCATACTAGATTTTGCCTCTATAACAAGCTGCTAGGTTGCTTACATATTACTGTCGAACTATCTTCACTGGGGTTTAAGTTTCATTAAAGAATATGATAAGTTTAAGATTAAATTGAAGTGTTTTAAAATTTTTTATTATAATTTTTATATTTTTAATTTTTTAAAGCTATTTTATATAAAAAATTATATCAAAACCCTTTTATATTGGTGAGTTAACGGTATGAAGGAATCACGTATCTACCTTTACTGGGTTCTACAAAAATCATCTTTAAAAGCAGGCTGTATAAAGAACCTTTTAAGAGCAATGAATGCGCAGCACCCGATTGATCCCAACAAGGATGAGAGGGCCCCAGATAAATACTGTCAGTCCTCTTTTGTATTTGGTTAAAGTCAAGAATCTGAATAAATCTAAATCAAACGACGACCCATTTCTAGGGTTGAAATTATTCCGAGTATTCAGGGCAGATGACTCCGAAACATAAATTCTTCGACAGACTACAGTCTTGATGCAGAATGCAGCCATAGACGTGATTTCGATTAGCCACATGTGACGGTGGAGAATGTCTAATCCTATCAATCCCGCGAGATTCGGGATGTCGTCATAAATCGTCCGGCCCTGCAGTATTTTATTGGCTGTAGCTCTGGACGGGAAAACGTTGCGAGTTAGTGAAGGCTCAATAATATAATGTAGACATTGGGGATGTCGTCATAAACCCTCAGGCTGTCAATTATTTCATTGGCTGCAGATCTGGACGGAAAAGCGATGGAAGTCAAACTGAGAAAGTGGATTGATTTTGATGTTATTTCCCCAACTTGAGAGGAATAACAATACCAAATGCTCGTGAAGTTTGCAGTTGTGATGACGGTCGATTATTGAATGTTGCCTTATTGTCGCTTCTCATATGCATATAGATCATAGAATTAATATCAACCTCAGGGTCAAGGTTTAATAATATAATATAGAGACTTATCACGTTTAATAATATAGGGAGTTGTTATTAATGTTTTTTTATGTTTGGTTGTTGGAATTATGTTGAAAATTTTAAGATGAAATTTTGATTTGTGTTATTTATATTGGTTTTTGATTATATATAAATTTAACACTTTCAAAATTTTTTAAAGACTTTGATTGTGATTTCAATAAATTCCTATCAAATTTTAGAGAAATTATATTTAAAAACCACCCAAAAAACCAGGAGGGTGTGCCGTATTTATAGATTCCGGATGTTGTCATAAAACCGGAGGCTGTGCAGTATTTAATTGGCTGTAGCTCTGAACGGAAAATCGATGCAAATCAGTGAACTGAGAAAGTGGATTGATTTCGATGTTATTCGCCCAACTTGAAATGAGTAACAATACCAAAATGCTGATGACTGTTGCATTGACTGACGTATGTTGCGTCTTTGTCGCCTCATATACGCATTTATGATAGAGATTGATATTAATATCAGGTCCACTTTCTCGGTGGGTGTAAAAGCAGGCGGGTTTTAATTCAAACAAGTCCACAGCAGTGGCGGAAGTCCCTGCCAAGAAAGGATTCAACCAATGCTGAAAAAGGAAGATTGAATATGACTGATAATGTTATGGTATATTTTTAATTTAATTTGTGAATATTGATTACTAATTGATGAATATGATTATGAACAGAATAAGTATTGTGAATATAGCATTGAAGTCAAACTGTGTGAACAACATACTAGGAACATGACATTGTTATTGCTATTAAATTCATAAATAATATAATCATTGATTATGGTTAAGTATTAGGACAGAGATAACAAAAATGGGCGGTGGATCTAAGCCAGTCAGTAATTACATATGTATTTACATATGTATATTCAAGGCTTTTTGTTGCTTCAGGACAGCGCGGGGCCAGCTCGTTTACTGGAAATCACACCAGAAACTTACCTACTTTCTAGCAACACTGCCATTAAAAACCATAAGCCAAGGTAGGGACATGTTAAGTGTATGCACTAATTAATTATAGCAGTGAACTTGTTAATTCTTCAGTCCATGCAACACGTGCCTAAGCAAAGGCTAGGAATAGTAGGCTGTCAGATAAATAAAATTTGCAGCTTCGTGTGGAATCCCAAAATTTCCAACTTCATGTCTAATATAATTTTTTCTATTTGGTAGTTTTCATCATAAATCAAATTTGCAATGTTATGTTATGTTCACCACCTGTAACACATGCCAACATCATTTTATTAATTCACCAAAAACATTGAGAGATGCATGTCTGGTCATTCTAGTATAGGACATCACATGAGGTACAGGTGCTTGGGAATTCCATTATCAACATCATTCCATGCGTCCACCCTAAACCTCTCCACAAGATATTGTCCTCTGTCTCGCGCAATGCAGGAGGAATTGGGATGCCCTGCGAAAACCACCACCTTATTATATTCAAGAAGCCCTGCTCATGTATCATTTTTTCTTGAATCCATGAGCCTTGCACGATAATAGAGTCTACATGAACACAACAAGTTCTCACCCTTTTTAGCAAGAGAATATGGGAAATAATTTAATCTGACAAAAAATACTGTTGATTGAAAAATTTTGTGAAAAATTTTGTCTGCAAGTTCTTTCCCTTTTCAAGAGGACAATATTAATTTTTACAGAAAAATACTATGGGTTGCAATGGAAAACAAGAGAAACTAGCTCTATGCCCTAAAAAGGGGTTACATGGTGAGGCTTCTATGACCGCATCGCAAAAGACGAAATTGATGGCAGTACCCACCCATGCTTTTTTTAGCGAAGGATATATCTTTTTTTCATAATTAATTTTTACAGAAAAATACTACGGGTTGCAATGACAAATACGAGAAACTAGCTCTACGTCCCCAAAAGGGGTTACATGGTGAGGCTTCTATGACCGCATCACAAAAGACGAAATTGATGGAGGTACCCATCCATGCATTTTTGAGCCAAAGATATATCCTTCCTTTCAAGGAAACCAAAACATTTTTCAATGTGAACATTAATACTGTAAGAAGACTTCTTTCTCATTCCACAAGAACTAGCAAAGGATGAGATACCAATGTTTTAGGGTATTCTTCTCACAATTTTACAATTATATTGATTATTTCAACAATTTCAAGAACTCTAGTTGTATTTTTATTTTATCATCAATGTTTGAACATTCAATAGGTAATTTTTGAATCCTAGCTATATTTCATAAACATTGAGATTATTTATAATATTTTGTAATTGCTCAAACTGCTATAAAATCCTTTGAGATGTTAATGGGTAATTTCAATTCTATGCTAAACCATTCATGAAGCTGAACCTAAAAGAAGTGATAGATCTAGTAACAAAGATATGATGATTTTATGGAGGTTTGATTCATTTTCTCTCTAGTTAGTATCAAAGAAATGTATAAAATTTCATGTATATTCACTATTGAAGAGTTGTTTGTGTCTTTTTTGAACTATCATAATGGTTATCTAATATTCAATATGTAACTACTTGAATCCTTGCCATATTTCATTGACATGGATATTATCTATAATATTTCTTTATTGCCCAAAATACTCTAAAATTTCAATTTTATGCAACCCTATCATGAAAGATTCAAAAGTTCTATGTTTCTAAAAATGCAGATTTACATACAGGTAGCAATAGAAATATTGTGTGGTTTCATCAACTCAAAGGTGAGAGACAAATTGTTCTATAGACTCCATATCTACAACATCTCTAGCCGAGAACACCTTTCTACACGTTGATACAAAGGCGCATTTGACGGCTGTCGAGAACTGATCTCTTTTGGCATAAATCATATAGACTATTTGCAGATATTATTTATTTTTCATTTTTCTCTCAGGGAGTAAGATTAGGTGATAACCTTTCCCTAGATAGGAGCTTTTGCCCCTTATTTTAATTATCCCCTCGACCTATTGACTAGTAAGAACCTACCATCGGATAGCCAATTGTCAGGTCTTGAAGGTTACTAATAACATGTTTTCATTGCCATGGATGTCTCTCTGCATGAATCCATCCCATGGATCCTACCTTTCTCTCTACTTCTCAGACCTGGAAACTGGTTATTTTTTCCCTTGCTTCTTAGACCTGGGAGCTAGTCTTTTTTTTAACAATATCTTGATAGGTTACTTATTGCCAAAATTACTAAATAGTTGTTTAAATAAATTTCAGAATTCTACGTCCATGTAGAGATTAACTAGAGAAATTCGCAGTGCATTAGAAGTTGGTCCAGCCCTCATAAACTACTTCAGGTTGCAGGAAACTATGCAACTGGCATGGCTTGGCTCTACAGGAAGCATTGCAACTGGCTCAACTTGGCTCTTTTCCTGTTCTTATCTTGTCTTCCCTGGCTCTTTTCTTGTTCTTATCTTATCTTGTCTTTCCCAGCTCTAAAGCGAATAGAACTAACCGCATCTTACCGCAACTTATCGATCCAGATCTATTGTAAGTTATTGTTGATAATTCGTAGATGACAACGAAAAACATTTACTGGCTCTGAAGGGAATAGAAACGACCGCAATTTACGTCAACTCACCAATTAAATCTATAGAAAAAACCGTAGTTTACCTCAACTCACCAATTGGATTTATTGTGAGTTATTGTTGATAACTCAAAGACACAATGAGAATACGTGGCATCAACGTGTTGTGATGGAATTTAGGGCAAGAAGAACAGGTGGCATCCAAGAAAATGGTAGTGGAAGCATACAAGAATCGAAAGTTACTTTGGATATAACAAAATAGACAAAGAAGAAATGCTCTACATTTAAGAAATGAACTTTGGATAAAAACTCTTTGTATATCTAAAGTTCCCTCAAGAAACATGAAGTTTCCAATTAGAGGTCGATTTGAAAACTTTGCTTAAAATTTTGGTGCAGTGAAATTCCGAGCAAAAACTTCGGTTAAATATTTGTATGCAAGCGAAATGTTTGGTCAAAGAAGTGTTTAATTGTCAGTCAAAGCTCTAGTGATCGCTAGAGTCCCTACAGTGCTGAAGGCAGGGAATAATAAAAGAAATAAGATTTTTAAATAAACATAAAATATATGTCAATAATAATAATCAAATGCTCTAATATATTTTTATTATTAAAATTATTATTACAATCTTTTTTAAAATTTAAATATTATTTTTTTTTTAAAATGTTAATTAATAAATTGGAGGGGTTACACGAGCTGGTCTCGAGAGCAGAATGAGGGTTTTGAACAGGGAGTGAGGGGTGCTAGTTGGTAACAGTGGAGGGGCAAGGAGGGGGGAGGCCAAGGGAAAGGAGGAAAAAGTACCAAAAGAAAACTAATGAGGATAAGCAACCAAGTCATACCAGTTTCACGACTGTAGAAGAAGAGGGTGGGGACAATGGAACGAACCAGGCACTGGAGGATAATCCTGTAGAGAAGGAAAAAGATGATAGCATGGAGGACATACATGAGAACAACAAACTAAAGGAGGATCTGGCAAGCACTATGGAACTTGGCAAGGACCATGAGATGACCCCAAGTGAAGTTGGTATGGAGTACCACGAACTACAAAAGATTCTTGAGAGGCAGAATCTTGATCTAGAAAAGATCCTAGAGCAGGGAACCACCAAAGGTTTTGATTCTCTACCACAAGAGGAGTTTGACAGAGTGCAACAGCTCTTCCTCTGGAGATCTCAAGCAAAGGGTTTTGGAGTCAAAAGGAACAATGATAGCTAGGAAAATAGAGGGGTAAAACTGGTGGAGGTAACATCAGGACACTCTTCCAAGAACCCAGGCAAGAAAAGAGGAAGGAAGAGACAGAATGAGTTGTTGACAGAGTGTGGGAAACTCATGATTAAGTCAGGCAAGATGAAAGATCTTACTAGTTACTCATTTACAAACCTTTCATAATGAAGCTCACAACCTGGAACATTAGGGGTCTAGGAAGTAAAAGAAAACAAATAAATATCGGCAATAGGAAGAAAGAAGAAAAACCAGATATGGTGTTTATATACGAAACAAAATGTTCAATAGACAAAATCAAAGAGATACATAGAAAATGGCTTATTAACTACGAGTATCTAGAAGTTAAAGAAAACAACATAGTAGGAGGGATTCTAACTCTTTGGAATCCCCAGAAACTTGGAATCTTGGATGCTGAAGCATCCAGGAACTACCTTTCGACGGTTATCCAACCTTTGGGTGATAAGGAACTCTATGTGATCACAAACGTCTATGGTCCTCAAAAAATTGAAGACAAACTCAGGCTTCTCACCTCACTGGAGGAGCTGAGAGAGAGACATCTTGTTATGCCCTAGATTCTGGGAGGGGAATTTAATATGATCAAATCTCTTACAGAAAAATAGGTGTGACTAGAATACTAGGCAGAGACTCCATTGCTTTCTAGAACTTCCTAAACAACATGAGGCTAGTGGATACGGAGACAATAAATGGCACATTCACCTGGAACAATAAGGGAGGAGGGGCTTCTCAAGTCACCCATAAACTAGATAGATTCATAATCTCAGAGGACCTCCTCCTCACTGGCCTTGACTTGACTGCTCTAGTCCTTCCTTTTGGAGGCTCAGATCACTGGTGTATCGAACTTGAAGCTTCTTTTATAGGCAATTTGAGAAACAGACCTTTTAGGTTTGAAAATGTCTGGCTCACTCACCTTGACTTCATCACTAATATTGGAAAATGGTGGGTGGAATACATGCCTGTTCAACGCATGAAGATGTTCCTACTAAAACAGAGACTGAAACACATCAAACTCGAGCTTAAAGGATGGAACAAAAACGAGTTTGGCAATATTTTCAATGCCAAAAGAGAAGTTGAACAGAAACTATATGAAATTAACCAAATCCTCATCTTAGATGGCTTTATCAAGGAAAGGAAAATGCAAGCTAACTCTCCTCAATAGGAATGGGAAAAGAGATGCCAGCAAGAGGAGATCTTCTAGAGACAGAAATCGAGAGTGCGATGGATTAAAGAAGGGGAAAGAAATACAAAGTTTTTTCACAAGTCAACCATGGATCACAAGGCACATAACAGGATTGTAAAACTCAGAGATACTCAAGGGAAAGAGCTAAGTACCCACAAAGAAATGGAATCTACTCTGGTACAACATTTTCAAAGCATAGCAGAGGAGCCTCTCTTAGACAGATCACAATTTATCAACAGTTTCACACAGTACATTCCAAAACTAGTAACCAGGGAAGACAATTACAATCTCAACAGGCTAGTGACTGAAGAGGAGGTCAACGAAGTCATCAAAGGGATGCAAAATTGGAAATCTCCAGGCCCGGATGGGTTCAATGTAGACTTCTTCAAACATGATAGGAAATAGTCAAACAAGATATCCTTGATGTTGTGGAGGACTTGAGAAGATCTAAAACAGTTTTGAGGGTGCTCAATGCATCTTTCATAGCCTTAATTCCAAAGCACGAAAAATTTGTGACACTAGATAGATTCAGACCCATAGCTTTGTGCAATGTGGTGTACAAAATTATTCCTAAAGTAATTGCAAACAGATTCAAGCCCCTTCTTCCAACTCTGGTGTCTGGGGAGCAAATTGAATATGTGGAAGGAACGCAAATTCTCAACAATATCATTCAAGCTCACGAGGTGGTGCATTCTCTCAAGTGCAATAAGCAAGTAGGCATGATCATACATCTTTTCCTAGCGAAAGATTATGATAAGCTAAGTTGTTTGTACATCAGGGAAGTACTAAAAGCATATGGCTTCGACCACAACTGGATAAGATGGATAATGGCCCTTGTTACCACAGCTAGTTTTTCAATCCTACTTAATGGCTCTCCATCCAGAACATTTAGGCCTTTAAGAGGCCTCAGACAAGGAGATTCGCTCTCTCCCTTCCTCTTTATTCTCATGATGGAAGGATTAGGCAAAGCGATCTAATCAGTCAATGCGGAAGGAGGAATCCAGGCTCTCAAACTAACCCTAAATGGGGACACCTTGACTCATCAACAATTTGTGGATGACACCATGCTGCAGGGTACACCCACGGTCAAGGAAGCTAAAGCTTTCAAACAAATCCTCAATGATCTTTCTATGGCTGATGGTACAGAGGTAAGCCTCACAAATAAAAGAAAACTTCCTTTTTTAATACTGACATTGTTGTTCAGAGAAATCTCTCCAGAATTCTCAGCTTTAAAAGAGATCAATTACCCTCCAAATATATGGGAATACCTCTTACCGACAAACCTTTGAGTAAGGAAGTTTGGGAGCCAGCGACTAATAAATTGCAGGACAAAATCAGAAAATGGACAAGCAAATCTTTGAACTTAGCAGGATGGCTAGTGCTTACTAAGGCTATTCTGCAAACCATCCCCATTTTCATGTTTTCATCTCTTCCTGCCCCAAAAGGAGTTTTACAACACATCAGGAACATCCAAAGAAATTTTCTTTAGGGAAAAGGGGAAGGGAAAAATAAATTGCCTCTGGTAGCTTGGGAAAATCTCTACAAACCCAAGTCCCATGGAGGTTTGGGACTTCATGACCCGAAAACCCTAAGCAAATTTTTGGGGGAAAAACTTTGGTGGAGATGGCTAAAGGAAACGAGAACCCCTTGGGCCAAGATCTAGAAACATAAGTATGCAAATAATTGGCAAGAAAGGGATCATATTCGAATGATAGGGCTCATCAAGGGCTCCCACATTTGGAACAATGCTTGGGAGAATAGAGCCATTGTTCAGAAACATTGTTTCTAGGAGATCATACATGGAAACCTAGCCTGGTTTTGAGAGGATAACTAGCAGTAGGAGCCTAAACTATGTAGAGAGGAACTAGGCATTCTCAAGAATTACACTGACAATAAAGGGTTGTTCAGGGTAAGTGACTTTTTGGATCACACAAGGGACAAGGGAAAATGGAGAACATGGAAGGACCTAGTATACAGCGAAGAGAACCCTTTGAAGTCCTAGGCAGAAGCTCTTGCAATGATCCTGGAATAGAGAAAGATTTTGACTTCAACATCATCTGAACAACTAAGATGGGGAAGAAACAGCGAAGGAAACTTCAACGTCAAACAAGCGAAAAGAATTGCCACTGGGCTTGACTTTCCAAACCCTGATAAGATATGGAAGGACCTATGGCAGAACCCGCACTGGATGAAAATCAAACTTTTCATGTGGTTGGTGCAAAACAAAAAAGTTCTAACTTGGGAAAATCTTAGAAAAAGAGGTTTAGCTAGTCCATCTAGATGCCAATTGTGTGGTTTACAAGAAGAAATGATGGATCACCTACTCAACCTCTGCACATTCACCTCTACCTTATGGAATTGGGTAGCCTCAATCTTCAGGCAAATTGATAGGGATGAATACATCATAACTGGCATTTTGACGAATTGGAGGAAAGACTTCTCCGAAAATGAAATAGTGAACAAAGCCTGGACTCTGGTACCAGGTTTTTTGATCTGGGATGTATGGAAAGAATGCAACGATAGGATCTTCAAGAACAAAACTACTCAACCTAGAGCATCATAGCTCAGATTTTAAGAGATCTCGAAGAAACTGTGAGTACCCTTCTAAAGCAACCCCGCGAGAACCCTCCTCTAAACGAGGATGCTCATATTATTTTGCATTTTGATCTCCAGTCGCCTGTCCCCCAGGGCATAAGTAAGATTCTAAGACATACAATAATGGCGAAGGACTTCTGGCAACTGCCCCCTCATGGATTTTTGAAATTTAATATAGATGGAGCCTCTAAGGGAAACCCTGGGGTTAATGGTTATGGAGGAGTCATAAGCGATGAGTAGGGAAACATAAAAGTCATCTTTCATAGTCATTTTGGGAATGCCACTAATAATATGGCGGAACTCATGGCCTTAGAGTAATGCCTACAAATCATGATTGAATCCAATTTACACAAAACCATCGTAGAGGTAAACTCTGAATTGACAATTAATTCGGTCAAAACGATAGGGAACGTCACAACACCAGAAAAAGTATCAAATCACAGGTGGTTATTGTAGGTCTATCAACGTATACAATCCCACTTGAGAGCCATAAGAACACTCAATTTTGTTCATGTGCGCAAAACAACCAACAGGTTAGCGGATCATCTAGCGAATGAGGGAGTGCTCTGTATAAGAGAAAACAAAATCTATGTGTTGGAGTCAACACCCTCAGGGAATCTGCACAAGGACTTTCATAGATAGGTGATCGCAGACAGGGAGTATTTTAAATTTATGAAAGATAAGCAGTAAATAGACCAATGGAGATAGTTGAAAGTGACCAATAACAGGGAAGAAGCTATGGGTAAACAATGGGCAGGTTGACAGGGAGTCGACCATCGATGGCAGTGAGCACCAACGTCCTACAGATTCGAGTGGATAGATGCACAAAGGATATCCCATAAAATGGACCCAAAAATCTATAGAGTGATGATTTAGGCGGATTTCATGTCCGATTGGAAAAATAGCAAGTGTGCATGTTGCTGGCCTGAAATCAACTTTGGACTGTCGGATCGACAAGGGCTGGATCACATGGTAGTTGGGTCATAAAGTTAATCAAGGGCTAATCCACAAAACGGACCCGAAATTTTATTGAAAGATGGTTTTAGTTTCTCTTCGGATCCAAAAAGCTTTTAACAAGTGGGTGAGTTGCTTCATCCGAAATCAGTTATAGACCATCAAATATTCAAGGGCGGGATTGCTCGTTCATCGAGTTGCCAAGTCACACACTATTGCTTTGTGGGCCATAAGATATGTGGGCAATAGGATTTTTTGGGCCATAGGTTATGTGGGCCCTTGTCATTAAGGGCTATCGAGTTCTTTGTTGCCCAAAAGTACCTTAGAATGTTTCAAATGTATCTTTCGGGTTAAGAAGGAAGGCAGGTTTTCTACAACGAAGCTTTGAGAATGAACAGTTCATTGGTAGTTTAAGCATCAATCCTTTTGCATTTTTGTTCGAGTCAGGTACGGGGTTGTGTCAACCCACTTGTCTGCTGAATGTTCACAGAGCTAGTGTTGCTGTTCTTGGCTCCATTTAAAAATTGTACATTGTGCAATTTTTTCTTGATTAATGGAAGGCTCCACTCTTACTGGATAAAAAAAAAGAGTTAATTAATAAATTGGAGAAATGTTTTTAAATATTAAAAGACAAATTATGTTAATTTAGTAAAGAAATGCAATATATCTTCCCGAGGATGAAACTAATAGAAACCGGTGTTCATTTGGAATTTTGATAAGTATGTATTTTTTTTCTTAAATGTTTATTTTTCAAGCTTTTTTATTTTATTTTATTTTATTTCTGTGTGTAATGTTTTTCTCTAATTATATATTTTTTTTACAAAGTTCAAAAAAATATACTGAAATTAATATTTTGATGTTAGGTTTTTTTCAATATCTATATATTTTTAATTAATATTTAATACACATAAATAATTGTCAAAAAAATATAATTTTAAATAGTTTAAAAAAAATATACATTTTGCATAGATATAAGTAAAGGAAAACAATTTAATGTGTTTCACTAACAAATTAGATGTTACAATGACAAATTTTATGAATTTTCTGAAAAATAAATAATAATATTATATATATATATATAAGTATAATATAATATAATTATATATATATATATATATATATATTATTCATATGATATATAGCATATCCCATATCAATAATTACCTTAATCACTTAAACAAAAAATAACAAAACAAAAAAATTATATAGGTTAGAGGAAATCTTAAATAAAAATACAACACCCTTTTGTGTTGCGTGGGTATCGATCCCACTTGCAATTATCTTTTTAATTTTTAATTTCTTATTGAAAGGAAAAAATTTGTTAAAATTAATATATATAAGAATTATTTATATAGTAACTTAATTTTAATTTATTGTTTATTTAATTATATAATTCTTTGTTTGCTCAGTTTGTGTGCGTCTTTAAGATGACTATAAGTTGAATTTCTAGGTTAGAAACTACTTTAGGGTATTTAAGTTGTCAAATATCTTGGGACTAGACGAGCCTTAGGCCACACCAACACTTTACATGATTATAATTTTTATTATGTTTTAGGCCCATGAAAAATACTCCCCATCTCCATCTATTCTATGCCCCATGAGAAATTATTTATTTTAATTTATTGTTTAATTATTTTTAATTTTTTCTTTTATTTATTATTAAATATATATTTCTTATATCATTTTATTTCTACTACAATATTATTTATTTATTCCATACTATATGTGTTTTATAATATTTTTTCTCAGTTTTATTTATTTATTTTAAGGTTGTTTTTTACAAGATATGTTTTTCCCATATTTTATTTATTATTGCATTTATTTGTTTTTTTATTGTTTTTTTCTTGTTTGTGTTTTTTCTTTGATGCCCTATTTTGTTAATGATTAATGTAATTAATTTTTTCATTATAATTTCTATTCATTCTAATCCTTTAAGTTATTTATCGCTTCTTTTCTTTTACTATTTTTTCTTATTAGTTTTTAATTTTAAGTAGTTAAGTTTGTTTCTTCATTATTATTTTATTATTTTTGGTTGATAGTCTATTTTTAATTTTTCATTTCAACTCGTAAATTCTACATCTACTATTTATCAATTTGATAGTTTATTTTTAATTTTAATTATTTAAGTTTTGTTTCTTCATTATTATTTTATTATTTTTGGTTGATAGTCTATTTTTAATTTTTCATTTCAACTCGTAAATTCTACATCTACTATTTATCAATTTGATAGTTTATTTTTAATTTTTCATTGCAACTCATAAGTTCCACCCCTACTACCTCTTAATTTGATAGTTGATTTTTGAGCTAAAATATTATAGAAAAAAATATTACACTAGCTAAAATGTCCTTTTGATTTAGGTATTCATAGTTTCTTATTAAGGTATTCATTTTTAAAGTATTTTAAGAACATGATATTAGTCTTGAAATGTCTTGATTTTTTACAGGCAAGATATTTATGTTTAATTCCATGTTTGAAAATTGTTGAAAATTTTTGGTTTTTTTTGAGTCATCATATTTGATGTTTAATTCTATTTTTTGAAGATATTAAAATTTTATAGTTATTCAAAAATAATAATATAAAATATTTATTATAAAAAAAATAAATAAATAAAAATATTGGATTTTATCATTTTAACGTTGGTCTAATTTAATGCCTAGATTATGTTAACAAGGAAAATCCATAAGTACAAATTTGTACTGAATAAATGTTTTGTTATTTTAAACATGACTAGTGAATAGTTAAACTAAAAGATTGGAATGAAACAATTTTTTTTTAAGAAATGTTATCCTTTTAATGTTATATTATAGATTTTCGGTTTAATTATTTTTTTCGAGAACTAAAGTGGAAAAAATTAAAATAAATATTTTTATTTAAATATTTCAAAAGATAGAAGAACTAATATTATTCTTTTAATATTAAATATAGGAAAAAATTGTTATCGTTAAAATTATATAAATTAATTATTTTTCTAAATTTGTAATTAGTGAAAACTAACATTGAAAATCATCCTTTATCAAATTCTATTTTTATAATATAAAAGATCAAAGTTAGTTTACGGTAACGAAACATAAACCTATAATTATATAAATTGAAATAGCTAAATTAATTAACATTTTATTAATTATATAATCTAAATTCTTATTACTCTAAAGAAATAAAATATTAATATTTGTTAAACTTAATATTAAAAGCCAAATTGAAAATGAATGGTTTATTAATGTTTTCTACCTTATTTAATATCACGTAAAATATTTATTAAAATTTAAATAACTTTATTAAATAAAACTCAAATTAAATAATTAAATTTAAAGAATTGTTTCGTGAAGAAATCCTCTACTATGCAATTGTATTTTTTTGTCCACTATAGATGTTGTGCATTAGATGATTAGAACATTTTTCATTGTTAGATCGTTTTATAGGTTTTGGGTGGTGAATGTTGCGTTGAAAGATGATTATAGGTATAGGTGTTGCATGTTTCAATAATCAAATTTTCAGTTATCAACTTTGATCACTGCTGAATTGAATTGGAAAGGGATTATATGTGTGTTTCCTTTGATATGTGAGGTATACCTAGGGATTTGAGTTGACAAGTCGAATTCACAATTATATTGGTTTGAATGTCGTAATAGTTCCTTTTGTGAAGAACTCCCCTTCGCTGCGACTAATCATTCCCTTTGTGAAGAACTTCCCTATGCTACTACTCTGAAATCCAGAGCTGCAAAGGAGATGTGCAATAACGTAACAATTATTACATATGAATATAATACATGGCATTCATTTGATCTTTGTTTTGTTGTACTATGCAGAGTTATTGGCCCATAATTGGGAATACTTTTCCCAATTCTGTTCTATTAACGTTGAATTGAATTTGGTATGTTGAGGGTTACTTGAGACTCGAGAAGTTTTATTAAAAAAAATTGGTTCTAAAAAAATGGATTCTGTCGGTATTAGTAGTGATATCCATATTGTCGAGATTTCCTTGAAAGTAGATGTGACAAAATCTATGGGGACACCTCAAAGTTTTTTGAAAAGGGTCAAACTATGCCTCTTGAAAACGTCTGAAAATAAGGTCAACATGTCACCTAATCTCAGATAAATTGAAGCCAAGCTCTAAGAAGCTAACCTGAGGTGTGAGGGAAAGTTACTTGATTTCTATATTTCATTATACTTTTATCATCTCACATTTGATGGGAGTTTGTGTGCATTAGAATCATTTTTATTTGGGAATTCCCAGGGTCTCATTCTCCCTTTATACCATTAATTTTGAATCTATGAATTCATTATATGTCAAAGTATTTTTTAAGCCACTTTTGAAAAAAATAACCAATTATGCTTTAAAACTTGCAACAATTTCATGAGCGGTTGGCAAACAAAACTCGACCAAAGCCTCAAAGTCTAACTTGGCCTACAAACCTTGACGACTTTGCACAATGGCTCAAATCTAAGCTTTCTGCTCTTCAGAAAAAGAGGTATCGTTACGCCCAAATAATGTCCATCGTGGGTTTTGTTTTCTCTTATTTCGAATTTGACAATTTTGAAGCAATATTTTATTTGTTTTAACAACCAACCAATTGTCTTTGTAGTGGGGATTTCATGCATGAGTACTTAATAGGGTATATATTGTTGTTGTAGCATATTAAAGTAGGTTTCACTGAATTTCATAAATTACATCTTTCTAGCATAAATTAAATATTTGTGTCCTTAGTGATAGTGTTATGTTAAGTGTTTTATAGCAACGTGACATAAGAAATATGTAATTGCCTAATCGAAACCATTATAGTTTCTTTGGTTTATTTTAAGAACAATTTTCTTCAACTTTAGTTGTGGATAGAGTATCTTGAATAGAGACGTATAAAATTTGTAAAACAATCACTTGCAACTTCAAGAAACGAAATAAGAAACCATAGAATTTAGTAAAATATACACTCTCTTTAGCAAATTACTTATCAAAATTCACCATAAAGTTGCATGTATATCAGATGAAATTTAACTTCATTGCCTTAATATAGTCCTTGATTTTAGGGGTATACTAAACGTTTCTGCTTTAGAACTTGCAGAAATTTCATGAGTGAGGTTATAGCCTCAAAGTCCAACTTGGTGTGCAAACCTTGAAAACATGGCACAATGCCTCAAAGCCAAGCTTTTTGTTGTCAAGAAAAAGAGGTATTTCTATGCCCAAATAGTCTCCACCCAGGGTTTTACTATTCTCTTATTTTGAATTTGTGATTTTTGAAGCAATATTTTATATGTTCTAACAACGAACCAATTGTCATGACCCTTGGTAATTTTGGATGTGACTTATTAAGTTACCTTAGTTAAATAACTGGCTCAAAAGTTACCAACCAATATGGCTAAAGACAAGGATAGTATTCATAAAATATATGCTTTGATTGTGTTCATAATATAACATTTTTATATATTATTTTTAACTATGGTGGAGGAGTGGTGTTGGAGTAGGCATACCCCAGGGAGTTGGACAATTATGAGTAATTATCTACTCAGAATCCTGTTGGGATCATAATCTACAAAAAAGAAAGCATCGAGAGGGTATGGGGAACTAGAGGTAAGAAGGAGGAGGAGGAAGAATGGACATAGAATAAAAAGACTCAATAGCTCATTTGCCAGTGAAGTCTATTATAAGATTTGTGGCTTGAAGTGTGAATCTATTGCTAAGCCTGGTAGTGACGAGATAACTTAGTAGGAACAGTAAAGACTAACTCTAAAACATCCCGGGGATAGATGGCTCGGGGGAGAGGTGTAGTGAGACGAATAACCTCATGTTTGGGTGGAGCATTGCTCGCTCTAGAAATTTACAGTCTCACGAAAGAACATTTAAGTAGTCATGACAATCTGAATGAATTTGCATGCATGAATTGAAATAATGTGACTAGTGGTTATGTTCCTCTTTTATTACAACACTATGTAAACTTCTACAATGGATTATTAAGTCACAGGAACACACACACATATAAATGACTTGACTCTGTGTGAATCACTTAGGAAAGTAAATCTAAGTTTTAAGTGAACTAAATTCGGAATTGTGTAGTTCTTTTTGAAAGTAAAATAATTATTGTTTAATACAAGTAAAATCATTACAGTGAACTTTATGAACAAGGACTATTTGTAGATTCCCGTTGAAATAAGAATTGATTACTATTTAATATAAGTAAAACCATTATTTAATTGCATGAAAAGAGACTATTTGTAGTTATTTTTTAATGTACAACCATCACTGTAAATAATAAAATAAAAAACTAACTATAGTATTAGCCTGAAATAGAAGTATGGCAGGGTAATGAAACCCCCATTTGTCCATTGTGTTGGAAACCCATTCTAGATATTAGGGAGCATCGCTTGTATTTTCTAGAAAACAAAATAAGGAAAAATAACAACTATTTTCCCTACTGGGATGAAGATAGAAGTTGACCTTACTCTGTGCCCTATAAAAATAATTGAATCAAGATAACCAAGACAACATACAGTAAAATGGATTCGTAAATAAACCAGATTCTAAAATAAGAGTTTAATTGCGAGAAAACAAAACTTTCAGTTCCATGGAACGAATATAAACCCTCAAATAATACATTCTTACTGTAATTCAGACATGTGGGGTCGCTGACAAACCCAGTCAAAATATCCAAAAAACTTGAGTCTGGCAATAAATTCATAAAAAAAATATACATAGCCCAAAACAAGATACAGGCCGAAAAGCATTCAAGGCAAGGGTGTTGAGCTGAACCTCAATAGGCTAATTTAAAACCTAAAAAAAGGGTATCACCAAACCCTTTCCCATAATATTACAGCTTAAACATAGTTTAAGAACTGAGAAGTGTAGGAATTTACAGGGTAAGTTCCTCAGACATAACACCAAAAGGACACCGCTCACAAACAGATCACAGATCAATACACCAGTATTTTGACGTGGTTAAAACCCTCAGAGAGGGAAAAAGTCCATGGCCTGCGCCAACGTGGCTACTACAGGCAATTTATTAATAAAAGAATGAAAATTTACATAAGCTTCTCTCATGCACGGTTAACCTACAAATGACCCTCCATGCGCGTTAAATAGAATTCATGGACCAATCGGGTGTCAAGCCACGGATCAAGTGTCGGTAATACTGAGGAGAGAATGAACCGTCGGATCACTACATATCGTGACCCTCGGATTGTAAGTTACAAAATGTACAACGGTAAA
>APFE031164800.1:10733-42833 GCA_000404065.3 Pinus taeda | reverse complement strand
TTATTTAAGTTTTGTTTCTTCATTATTATTTTTGGTTGATAGTCTATTTTTAATTTTTCATTTCAACTGGGAAATTCTACATCTACTATTTATCAATTTGATGGTTTATTTTTAATTTGTCATCAATTTGATAGTTTATTTTTAATTTTTCATTACAACTCGTAAATTCCACCCCTACTACCTCTTAATTTGATAGTTGATTTTTGAGCTAAAATATTATAGAAAAAAATATTACACTAGCTAAAATGTCTTTTTGATTTAGGTATTCATAGTTTTTGATTAAGGTATTCATTTTTAAAGTATTTTTAGGACATGATACTAGTTTTGAAATATCTTGAAAAATTAAGATTTTTCACACGCAAGATATTTATGTTTGATTCCATGTTTGAAAATTGTTGAATTTTTTAGTTTTTTTTTGGGTTTGTCATCATATGTGATCTTTAATTTCTTATTTTCTCAAGATCATTAAAATTCTATTGGTTATTTCAAAAAATAATATAAAAGTATTTTTATAAATAAAATAAATAAATAATATTGGATTTATTATTTTAACATTGGTATAAATTTAATGCCTAGCTTTAGTTATGATTAAACAAGGAAATCCATAAGTATGTTAACAAGGAAAATCCATAAGTACAAATTTGTACTGAATAAATGTTTTGTTATTTTAAACATGACTAGTGAATAGTTAAACTAAAAGATTGGAATGAAACAATTTTTTTTTAAGAAATGTTATCCTTTTAATGTTATATTATAGATTTTCGGTTTAATTATTTTTTTCGAGAACTAAAGTGGAAAAAATTAAAATAAATATTTTTATTTAAATATTTCAAAAGATAGAAGAACTAATATTATTCTTTTAATATTAAATATAGGAAAAAATTGTTATCGTTAAAATTATATAAATTAATTTATTCTAAATTTGTAATATAGTGAAAACTAACATTGAAAATCATCCTTTATCAAATTCTATTTTTATAATATAAAAGATCAAAGTTAGTTTATGGTAGCGAAACATAGAACTATAATTATAGAAATTGAAATAGCTAAATTAATTAACATTTTATTAATTATATAATCTAAATTCTTATTACTCTAAAGAAATAAAATATTAATATTTGTTAAACTTAATATTAAAAGCCAAATTGAAAATGAATGGTTTATTAATGTTTTCTACCTTATTTAATATCACGTAAAATATTTATTAAAATTTAAATAACTTTATTAAATAAAACTCAAATTAAATAATTAAATTTAAAGAATTGTTTCGTGAAGAAATCCTCTACTATTGCAATTGTAACGTAAAATAATTTATTAAAATTTAATACTTTATTAAATAAAATTTCAAATTAAATAATTAAATTTAAAGAATTGTTTTGTGAACAAATCCTCTATTATGCAATTGTATCTTTTTGTCCACTATATATGTTGTGTATTAGACGATTAGAACATTTTTCATTGTTAGATCGTTTTATAGGTTCTGGGTGGTGAATGTTGCGTTGAAAGATGGTTACAGGTATAGGTGTTGCATGTTTCAATAATCAAATTTTCAGGCATCAACTTTGATCACTGCTGACAATTGAATTGGAAAGGGATTATATGTGTGTTTCCTTTGATATGTGAGGTATACCTAGGGATTTGAGTTGACATGTCGAATTCGCAATTATGTTGGTTTGAATGTCATAATTGTTCCTTTTGTGAAGAGCTCCCCTTCGCTGCGACTAATCATTCCCTTTGTGAAGAACTCCCGTATGCTACTACTCTGAATCGAGAGCTGCAAAGGAGATGCACAATAACGTAACAATTATTACATATGAATATAATACATGGAATTCATTTGATGTTTGTTTTGTCGTACTATGCAGAGTTATTGGCCCATAATTGGGAATACTTTTCTAAAAGAAGCCCTATTTTGTTCTATTAACGTTGAATTGAATTTGGTATGTTGAGGGTTATTTGAGACTCGAGAAGTTTTATTAAAAAAAATTGGTTTTACAAAAATGGATTCTGTGGGTATTAGTAGTGATAGCCATATTGTCAAGATTTCCTTTAAAGTAGATGTGACAAAATCTATGGGGACACCTCAAAGTTTTCTGAAAAGGGTCAGACTATGCCTCTTGAAAATGTCTGAAAAGAAGGTCAACATGTCATCTAATCTTAAATAAATTGAAGCCAGGCTCTAAGAAGCTAACTTGAGGTGTGAAGGAAAGTTACTTGATTTCTATATTTCATTATACTTTTATCATCTCACATTTGATGGGAGTTTGTGTGCATTAGAATCATTTTTATTAGGGAATTCCCAGGGTCTCCTTCTCCCTTTCTACCATTAATTTTGAATCTACGAATTCATTATATGTCAAAGTATTTGTTAAGCCACTTTTGAAAAAACTAACCAATTATGCTTTAAAACTTGCAACAATTTCATGAGTGGCTGGCAAACAAAACTCGACCAAAGCCTCAAAGTCTGACTTGGTCTACAAACCTTGACGACTTTGCACAACGACTCGAATCTAAGCTTTCCGTTCTTCAGAAAAAGAGGTATGGTTACGCCCAAATAATTTCCATCATGGGTTTTGTTTTCTCTTATTTTGAATTTGACAATTTTGAAGCAATATTTTATTTGTTTTAACAACCAACCAATTGTCTTTGTAGTGGGGATTTCATGCATGAGTACTTAATAGGGTATATATTGTTGTTGTAGCATATTAAAGTAGGTTTCACTGAATTTCATAAATTACATCTTTTTAGCATAAATTAAATACTTGTGTCTTTAGTGATAGTGTTATGTTAAGTGTTTTATAGTAACGTGACATAAGAAATATGTAATTGCCTAATCGAAACCGTTATAGCTTCTTTGGTTTATTTTAAGAACAATATTCTTCAACTTTAGTTGTGGATAGAGTATCTTGAATACAGACCTATAAAGATTGTAAAACAATCACTTGCAACTTCAAGAAAAGAAATAAGAAACCATAGATTTTAGTAAAATATACACTCTCTTTAGCAAATTACTTATCAAAAATCACCAATAAGTTGCATGTATATTAGATGAAATTTAACTTCATTCCCTAAATATAGTCCTTGATTTTAGGGGTATACTAAACATTTATGCTTTAGAACTTGCAGAAATTTCATGAGTGAGGTTATAGCCTCAAATTCCAACTTGGTGTGCAAACCTTGAAAACATGGCACAATGCCTCAAAGCCAAGCTTTTTTTTGTCGAGAAAAAGACGTATTTCTATGCCCAAATAGTCTCCACACAAGGTTTTGCTATTATCTTATTTTGAATTTGTGATTTTTGAAGAAATATTTTGTATGTTCTAACAACCAACCAATTTTCATGACCCCTGGTAATTTTGGATGTGACTTATTAAGTTACTTTAGTTAAATAATTGGCTCAAAAGTTACCAACCAATATGGCTAAAGACAAGGATAGTACTCATAACATATATGATTTGTTTGTGTTCATAATATAACATTGTTATATATTATTTCTAACTATGTTTGAGGAGTGGTGCTAGAGTAGGCATACCCCAGGGAGTTGGACAATTATGAGTAATTATCTACTCAGAATTTTGTTGGAATCATAATCTACAAAAAAGAAAGCGTCGAGAGGGTATGGGGAACTAGAGGTAAGAAGGAGGAGGAGGAAGAATGGATATAGGATAAAAAGACTCAATATCTCATTTGCCAGTGAAGTCTATTATGAGAGTTGTGGCTTGAAGTGTGAATCTATTTCTAAGCCTAGTAGTGACGAGATAACTTAGTAGGAACTTTAAAGACTAACTCTAAAACATCTTGGTGATAGATCGCTTGGGGGAGAGGTGTAGTGAGACGAATAACCTCATGTTTGTGTGGAGCATTACTCGCTCTGGAAATTTACAGTCTCATGAAAGAACATATAAGTATTCATGACAATCTGAATGAATCTGCATGCATGAATTGAAATAATGTGACTAGTGGTTATGTTCCTCTTTTATTACAACATTATGTAAACTTGTACTATGGATTATTAAGTCACAGGAACACACACACATATCAATGACTTGACTCTGTGTGAATCGCTTAGGAAAGTAAATCTGAGTTCTAAGTGAACTAAATTCGGAATTGTGTAGTTCTTTTTGAAAGTAAAATCATTATTGTTTAATACAAGTAAAATCATTACAGTGAACTTTATGAACAAGGACTATTTGTAGATTCCCGTTGAAATAAGAATTAATTACTATTTAATATAAGTAAAACCATTATTTAGTTGCATGAAAAGAGACTATTTGTAGTTATTTTACAATGTACAACCATCATTGTAAATAATAAAATAAAAAACTAACTATAATATTATCCTATAATAGAAGTATGGCAGGGTAATGAAACCCCCATTTGGCCATTGTGTTGAAAACCCATTCTAGATATCAGAGAGTATCCCTTGGATTTTCTAGCAAACAAAATAACGAAAAATAACAACTATTTTCCCTACTGGGATGAAGATAGAAGTTGAGCTTACTCTGCACCCTATAAAAATAATTGAATCGAGATAACCGAGACAACATACAGTAAAATGGATTTGCAAATAAACCAGATTCTAAAACAAGAGTTTAATTGTGAGAAACAAAACTTTCAGTTCCATGGAACCAATATAGACCCTCAAATAATAAATTCTTACTGTAATTCAGACATATAGGGTCACCGACAAACCTAGTCAAAATAACCAACAAACTCGAGTCTGGCAATAAATTCATAAAAAAATTATACATAGCCCAAAACAAGTTACAGGCCGAAAAGCATTCAAGGCAAGGGTGTTGAGCTGAACCTCAATAGTCTAATTTGAAACTTAAAAAAAGGGGTATTGCCAAACCCTTTCCCATAATATTATAGTTTAAGCATAGTTTAAGAACCGAGAAGGTCATGGACATAACTAACACACAAGACATAGTCCAAACAAGGAAAGAGAAAATCCAGAAACTAGAACCCTTGTTGATAAATCCCAGTGACGATGAAGAAAATTGATACACTGTACAACCCTCAACCAATCCAGCAGAGAAAATCTGCATAAAGCCAAGTAGAAAATTAATTACATCAGTAAAAATGATTCGTGAATAATTCCTGTAGAAATGTGTATTGACATGAATAGCATCAATATTTTTACCTGGAAGTTGTTTCCTGATGATGGGTAAAACTAGATAATCCTTTCTGGATAAATGGACTTTGTTCTAGAAGGGTAAGTCATGAAACACCCAACAGAATCCATGTTCAAATGCCAAAGGTCCCTGACGAGTAGCAAGATGAACTAAAGAATCTATCTGTGTCTCTAACGAGGGAAAATGGAAGTGACGGGAGAAACATCTACTTGTGGGGTGGTTGAAGGGCCAAAGAGAAAAACATGAGCACCAAAGTCGGAAAATGTAAATGTGGGCAAATGATAGAGACAACACCCAAATACACCCTTCCCTCCACCAAAGTAAACATGCATCTCGAGGCGCTGGATCAACTACCATTTGGGCTAGGTTTCACCAGTGCATTAAATTTGGCTTAGAAAAACATGTCACATTATACCAAAGCCTTAAATAAGAATCTCGATTAACATAAGATATTTATGTATGTGGATATCAATTAGATTTAGTAATAAATGGAAATGAAATTAAGTTTAATCAAACTCATAATGATACTTAATGATAAAATTTATGATGACACTAATGATAGGTTTTATAAAGTTTCTATTGTATATAATTTTACACATTTTACTTTGGTGTTGTTTAGTTAAAGAGGGTAAGGGGATATGTAGCAAGTAGTATCAAGGAAAAGGTTCAACACTAAGGACCTGATCGAATGTTACAAAACCTGCCTTGTGTGTGTGTTCACAGAGAAAGAGAGGGAGAAGAAGATAAATTATCATGAGGAGGATAAGTGGACTCACCTCTACACCCTCAGCGAGACCCAGTGTAGAACAAGACACAATACTGGTAGAAGGAACTAATTCTAAGTTATGGATTTAGCTGGAAAGTCAATCACATAATGGAGCCACAACAATGATGGAAACAATCCAACAACTTCAAGAAGAAATGGAAACTCTCTAAAAAAATAATCAACGACTTGTACAGGAACATCAAAAAATTATCAAAAGCATGACAGATAAGAAAAATCATCGAAATTCAAAACTAAGTTCTTATAATGGTAATCGGTGTGAGTCTCATCAGAGAAAAGAGGACTCTGTGTCGAAAGGGAGCCAAACTCAGGAGTCTGGAGGTGGTTAGAAAACACAAGATAACGAGACTGAGGTGACCTCTAACAATGATGAATGTAAAAGGAAAAAGAAGAGACAAATGGTTGAATTACAAGGAGAATTTAAAAGGATTTAGCCCCCAATCTATGATGGTGAGACCAAGGAGGGTGCTCAATCTCTTTTAATAAACTTAATGAATTACTTTGAGATTTATGATTATGACAAAAATTTAAAGGCCTGGTTAGTTGTTTATCAATATGGGGAAAGGGTACCCTCTGGTCGGAGGAAATAAAGGTTGTACATGTTGTTAAGGAGCAATCAATTATCTGCGATGCATTTTATATATATTTCCAAAACAAATACTTGACAAAATGGTTTTATGACAATAGAGCTAAATAATTTTACAAACTTCAACGAGGAAAGTTGACCATGGATGAGTATGTGGCCAAATTTACATCTTTGTTGTGATATGTACCATATTTGCGAGCGGAAAAAGCTAAGGTGCAACATTTTTTCAGTAGTTTCCCAACGTATATGAAGGAACAACTGGAATTTGAGTACCAAGAAAATATCGTTGATGATGTGTGGAAGGCCAATATTTGTTACCAACAGATGCAGAAAAAGGACATTAAAAAAATTTGAACAACGAAGAAGGGGCAGAGGGCCACACCAAATAATATAAGTAATCAAACATGTAACCTTTGAAATACTGTCAGAGGAGAGTAGTTGAAACCCACAGAAAGTGATCAATAGAAAACCTAATTCAGAAATGAAAACAAGCCAGTGAATCCATCTAGCAAAGCTGAAGGTGAGCTAGCAGAAAGGCCACCAATATGGTGTTTGGGTTGTGGAGAACCTCATTATATTAAAAATTGTCCACATCGTGGGAGGCTAGCGCTGATAGAGAACCTGCAGGATTCATCAACAGTGGTGGATATAGCAATGGAAATACCTAAGATTAATTCTACGTTGGAAGATTGATAAGTAGATTATCAACCCATTCTGATTGGAATGGAAGGTAAAATGATTAAACATGCAGTTTTGGTTTTGATACATAAGTCCTAAAGTAGTAGATCTGTGCCAGTTACAAACTAAGAAATTTAAAAATCCCTCATTAGTTCAACTCACCATAGGACCCAAGTGGCAGGTGGGAGCTAGGGTGGAGGATTGTTCCATTGAAATAGAAAATCAAATCATTAAGGTGAATTTAAATATTTTATCTTTAGGTTCATATGAAATTTTAATAGGAATGGACTCGCTGAAAGCTCATTGGTCTTTAGTGAATTGTAAGGAAACGACTGTCAAATTTTTGGATGATGAAGGTGTTAGAAGAGAACTCTAGAGCATTAAGAGGTCGGTCCAGTTAAGACCCATCATTGCTTCCCATCTAGTGAAGTGTTGTAGAAAAGGTTTTCGTATCTATGCACTACAAGTGGGTTACGCTAAAACTGATAAGATAGCCCCTGAGCTGAAGAATATGGTGATAATTCAAGAGTTCATAAATGTGTTTCATGAGAAAATACCAGGGTTGCCACCTAAAATAGATATTGATTCCACCATAGAATTAATGCCTGGAGCAACCCCAGTTTCAAAGGCTCCTTATAGGATGATTGTGCCTAAACTTACAGAGTTGAAAATATAGCTCCAAGAACTATTGGATAAAAATTACATATGTCCTAGTGTGTCACCTTGGGTAGCATCAATGTTCTTTGTACGAAAAAAAGATGGCACCTTGAGATTGTGCATTAATATTCATCAATTAAATAAATTACCCATTAAAAATAAATATCCATTACCTATAATTAGCGACCTATTTTATCAAGTAAAATGTGTTGAGATATTTTCAAATATTGATCTAAGATCAGGGTATCATCAAATCTGAATAAAAGAAGTAGATATATGCAAGACCTATTTTAGTACCCGTTATGGGCACTAAGAATTTCTGATCCTACCTTCTGGACTCATCGATGCCCCTACAACATTCATCAATCTAATGAATGGAATATTCCATCCATACCTAGATAAATTTCTATTAATATTTATTGACGATATATTGATTTACTCAAAAAATCTAGAAGAACATCACCATCATCTGTGGATTGTTTTACAGGTCCTAAGGGAACAACAATATTATGCAAAATTTAGTAAATGTGATTTTTTCAAAGAAGAGATATAGTACCTAGGACACATTATCACTCAAGAGGGCATGATAGTGGAATAACCCACCCGCAAAATGTCACACACATATGATCCTTTCTAGGGTTGGCTAGATACTATCATCGGTTTATAAAAGGATTTTCGAAGGTAGCCTACCCCTTGACCTCATTTAAAAGGAAGGGAATAGATATTAACTGGAATAAGTGACAAAAATGTTTTGAACAATTAAGACACCTGTTAACTATTGCACTAGTCCTCCAAATAGATGATCATAGCAAGCAATTTTTGTTGTGTACCGATGCTTGCCAAACAAGAATCGAGGGTGATCTCATGCAAGAAAGTTGTGTGGTGGCGTATGATTCATGAAAGTTAAAAGACCATGAACAACATTGTTAAGCGTGTGATCTGGAACTCACCACAATAGTTCATGCACTAAAAATGTGGCAACACTATTACTTGGGAAAACGTTTTGTGCTCAGGACAGATCATAGCAGTCTTACAAAGTTTTTCCATCAACCTAGCCTAAATGCTGAAAAGGCGTGGTGGACTAAATTCCTATGCGAATTTGATTTATAAATTAAACATTTGAAAGGTGAGGAACACAAGGTTGTTGATGCCTTGAGTCGAAGACTAAATTACATCTATGAGATTTCTTATAGAAAAATTAAATTTTAGTTTTTAAATCAAATCAAAGAGGCTTCCTTGAAAGACCCAGAATACCATCTTTTATGGCAGCAAGCAAAACAGAACAACAACTCTGAAAGAAATCTAGGATATGATGTGAACAATGAAGACATGTTGCTGTATAGAAATTGCATTTATATACCAAATCAACAAACTATAAAAATATTTATTTTAGATGAATATCACAAAAATACCATGCGTTTCACATCGAGGTCACAAAAATTAATTACAACATTAAGAAAATATTATTTTCAGTCAGGTATGAAAACAAAAATAGCCTGATATCTAACACAATGCTTAGAATGACATCATGTGAAAGTTGAACATCAACATCCAACTGGTTTGCTTCACCCTTTATCTGTTCCTGAGTAGAAATGGGAAGTTGTGACTTTGGATTTTATTACTGGACTGCCAAAATCAAAGAGATGAAATGACTCCATAATGGTAGTAGTAGATAAATTGAGCAAATATGTCCATTTTATTCTAGTCCAATCAATGTATAAAGCTGTGAAAATAGCTAACGTTTTCATGAGAAAAGTTTTTAGGTTGCATTGAATTCCTAAAATAGTTATCTGAGACCAAGATGTAAAATTCACCTACGCAATTTGGAAGGCATTGTTCACTGGCCTAGGCATTCAGGTACAATTTAGTACTTCTTATCATCTTCAAATAGATGGATAGAATGACCGTGTAAATCAAGTATATGAGGATATTCTTAGAATTTATGTAATGCAAAAACCCACAAAATGGGAGGAATACATACACCTGGTAGAGTTTGTGTACAATAATGCTTACCATTCATTATTAAAAATGAGTTTGTTCTAAATACTATATGGAAGAAAGTGTCGAATATCAGTTAACTGGAACAACTTAGAGGATAAGTTTATGTTGGGATCAGATATGCTTAAATATATGGATACTACAATAAAAAAGAGTATGATCTAATCTGAAGACCACTCAAGAGGACAGAAGAACTATGTGGACTAGGAAAGGTCCTACTGGGGTTTTGAGGTGGGATACCATGTATACTTAAGAGTGAACCCAAAATAAGCACTTTAACATGGAGGGGTTGTTTTAAATTGGCCCTATGTTTTTGTGGTCCTTTTCAGATAATTGCATGAGTTGGTATGGTAGATTACCAACTAGCTCTACCAGGTCATATTCGTGTTCATAACGTATTCCATGGCTCTTTACTTAAAAATATACATAGATCATCCCAGCCACATAATTCAATGGAAATTTGTGCAAGTAGAGTAAGATAAACATTGTAAGGTTTCAATTGTTTGTCGGCTTTTGATAGTCTTGTAAGTATTAACTAGATTTTTTTTTTAATGTGTTGGATGCAGGTCAAATTGGGCAGGGAGGTTATGGTCGAACCCATGCATATTCTTTATCGGAGCGAAATAGATTGGGGAGATGAGTTACACCCCAGGCTAAAGTGCAATGGCAACACTTCAGCCCAAATGAGGCCACCTAAGAGAATGAAAAAGTCATGCAAGAAGCTTACCCAGACCTGTTCCGAGGAAAGTGAACACTAGGGGCCATGTTCCAATCGAAGGGGAGTAGATGTAATGAACTTTGGTAATTTTGGATGTGACTTATTAAGTTACTTTAGTTAAATAATTGGCTCGAAAATTAGCAGCCTGTATGGCTAAAGACAAGGATAATATTCATAACATATATGTTTTGATTTTGTTAATAATATAACATTGTTATATTTTTTGTTAATTATGGTTGAGGAGCAATGCTAGAGTATGCATACCCTAGGAAATTGGACAATTATGAATAGTTATCTACTCAGATTCCTGCTAGAAACAAAAACTCCAAAAAAGAAAGGGCCAAGAGGGTATGGGTAACCTGACACAAGAAAGAGGAGGAGGAAGAATAGATAGAGAATAAAAGGACTTAATAGATGGTTGGCTAGTGAAGTCTATTATGGAAGATATGGATCGAATTGTTAATGTATTGCTAAGTTTGGTAGTGCCCAGATAACTTTGTAGGAACTGTAAAGATTGATTCTAAACCTACCTGGGGATAGCTGAGTCAAGGGAGAGGTGTATTAAGACGATTGATCTCGTGTTTGTGTGGAGCATTGCTCACTTTGGAAATTTATAGTCTCACGAAACAACAAATAAGTAAATAAGTAGTCATGACAATCTGAATTAATCTGTATGCTTGAATTGAAATAAAGTGACTAGTGGTTATGTTCCTCTTTTATTACAACATTATATAAACTTCTACTTTGGATTATCAAATCACAAGTAGCACACACATATAAATAACTTGACTCTGTGTGAATGGCTTACGAAAGTAAATTTGAGTCTCGAGCGAACTAAATTTAGAAGTGCGTATTTCTTTTTTAAAGTAAAATTGTTACTATTTAATATGAGTAAAATCATTATTTAATTGCATGAAAAGAGACTATTTGTAGTTATCTTCTAAAATACAACCATCACTGTAAAGACTTAAAAAAAATGACTATAGTATTATCGTGGAATAAAAGTATGGTAGGGTAATGAAACCCCCATTTGGCCATTGTGTTGAAAACCTGTTCCAGATATCTGGGAGTATCCCTTGGAGTTTCTAGCAAACAAAATAACGAAAAATAACAACTATTTTCTGTGTTGGGCCAAAGTTAAAATTTGAGCTTACTTTGCACCTATAAAAATATTTGAATTAAGATAACAAAGACAACAGATAGTAAAATTCATTCCTAAATGAACCAGATTCTAGAACAAGAGTTTAACTATGAGAAAACAAAACTTTGAGTTCCATGGTACCAGTGTAAACCCTAAAATAATAAATTCTTACAGTAATTCAAACATATAGGGTCAATGGAAAACCCAGTCAAAACATCCAACAAAATTTGATTTTGGCAATAAATTCATGAAAAAAAATTACATAGAGGCCAAAACATGTTACAGGCCGAAAGGCAATGAAGGCAAGGGCATCGAGACGAAACTCAAGAGTCGAATTTGAAACTTAAATAAAGGGGTATTTCCAAAACCTTTCCCATAATATTCCATTTCAAACACAATTAAGAACCGAGAAGCTCGTGGCCATAACTAACACAAAAGACATAGTCCAAACCAAGAAAGAATAAATCCAGAACATGGAACCCTTGTCAACAAATCTCAGCAACGATGAAGGACATTGATACAATGCAGAACCCTCGATTGGTCTAGTAGAGCGAATCTCCATAAATGCAAGGAGAAAATAAATTACATCAGTAAAACTAATCCATAAATAATTCCTATAGAAATGTGTATTCACATGAATAAACTAAATCTTCTTACCTAGAGGCTATTGCTTGGCAATGGGTAAAAATCGATAATTCTTTCTGGATAAATGGAATTTGTTCCAAAAGGGTAAGTCATGAAAAACCCAACATAAATGATGTTCAAACACCAAAGTTCTCTGACAAGCAACGAGATCAGCTAAAGAATCTATTTGTGTCTCTAACGAGGCAACAAGAAGAGATAAAAATGGGAGTAACATCTACCTATGGGGCAGTCAAAGGGCGGAAGGAAAAAACACCAACATTTTGTAGAGAAGGCCATAACCATCACCGAAGTCTAAAAATAGAAATGTAGCGAAATAACAAAGACAACACCCAAATACGCCCTTCCCACCACCCAAGGGAACATGCATCTTGAGGTGTTGGATCAATTGCCAAGTAGGTTGGGTTTCCCCAGTACAATAAATTTGGCTTAGAAAAACATGTCACAATGTACCAAAGCCTTAAGTAAGAATGTTGATTAACATGAGATATTTGTGTACATGGATATCAGTTAGATTTAGTAATAGATGGAAATGAAATTAATGTTAATCTATATCATAATGAGACTTGATGATGAACTTTATGATGACACTAATGATCAGCTTTATAAATTTTCTATTGTATATAACTTTACACATTTTACTTTGGTGTTGATTAGTTAGAGAGGGTATGGGGATAGTGACATGAGTTGTCTTTCTAGTGGAGATTTCATGCAGGAGTACTTAGCAAGGTAAAAATTGTATTGGTAGGATATTAAGGCAGTTTTCATTGAATTGGATAAATTCAAGTTTTATGGCATAAATTAAATACTAGTGTCTTTAGTGATACGATTATTTTTAGTTTTTTTAGCAGCATAACATAAAAAAAATTTGTAATTGCATAATTGCATCCATTATAGTTTCTTTGGCTTATTTTAAGAACAATTTTCTCAGATTTTAGTTCTGTATAAAATATCCTGAATAGAAAACTATGAAAGTTGTGAAACGGTCACGTACATCTTCAAGAAAGCAATAAAAAACCATATATATGCATTCTCTTGACCAAATTACTTCTCAAAAATTCACCATGAAGTTGCATGTATATCAAAAGAAATTTATGTTCATTGCCACAATATAGTGCTTGATTTGAGGGGTATCCATATTTCGCAATAAAGCCAAGAGAATTTCTAAAAGGGAAAGATACTCTTACAACAAAATATTTAAAAATTTAGAGAAATTCTCAAATTTGTTTTGTGCATACTAAAATAGCTCCTAAATACTCCGCAGGTGGTGTTGAAAGCGAAGAGAAAGCACATTCAAGCTTGGGGATATGGTTGCCATTGTGCATGATGTTTATCAATATTTTCCTGTTTATCTAAGCATAATCATTAGGATGATAAGAAGGTGAGTTTTTATGCAATTGTCGGACCACAAATAGTGCAATGAGTTTGTGCTTGTTGAAACTCCTACTACACAAAATGACTCCCTTTCTATTAAAAATATGGGTGAAATGGATTCATGTGCAAATCAAGCCAAGACATTACAAGAAATATGCTTCTAAATATTCCATTATAAATTTAGATTGTCATTAGATGATATTGTTAGATGGTAGTCACATTTATTGACATGACTTATTGCAATAAATTTTGTAGTACAATAACATTTATGATAATTACATTAGAAAAGACTAGTTCTTCAAGAAAATTTATATACCTACCAAAACTAATGCTTGGAAGATGAAAATTATTAATAAAATTATCTCATTGTATAAGGAGAAAAAGATTGATTAAAGTTGGAGGCCCATCTTTGGCATAACCTCCTTTACTAAAACATTTAATTTATAGTAGATCTTGGCGTCTAGAAAATACTTTCCAATTATGTACTATAAAATCATAGGGTTCAAACATAAATCAATGCTTGTATCTTAGGAGGCCTCCATGGAATAGCTTGGGAGGATCCACACAAGAAACCTTGGGGTCTCTTCCCTTAGAAGCTATCATATAAATGGTACAATGAGGAAATTTATGTTCATGTGGAACTGTTGGACAAAGGTGTCTAGGTACTTCAGCTTTACCTTCGGCATGAAATTGCATAGCATGTTAATCTTGCATGTGAAGTCCACATTTTTAACCACATCTACCCCAAGGAAATCTTGATCTAATGTGGACTTTAAGACATTGTCCAGGAATAGGTCACACATCAATGTGACTGAAGAATTTGAATGCATGATTCCATCCCCCAAAATCTCTTATGAAGGAACATGCGAAAATCAATGAAACAAGCAGGTGTGCATAAGATAGGTTTCATGGTAAAGACTAATATTTTAATTAATATTCTCGAATGAGTTCCACGTATTCATTCCATCCCCCAAAATCTCTTATGAAGGAACATGCGAAAATGAGTTTTACATAGTGGATTTTTTGTGTCATGAGGATTAGTTCATGGTAAACAATGATGGCTAAGATAATTATGATCTGGGACTTTCACAGGCAAGATCCAATCATAGTTAGGGAACCTAGTTTTATTATCATAGTTTAAATCGTGGATCTCAAACAGCACATGAAAAAATAAATAGTAATATCCCTGAACATCAACTTAGTGATGAAATAACTTATGAAATGATTATGTAAAATAAACTATCACCAAAAAGGAACATCAAACAAAAGATAAATGTGCCACCATTAATATTTGATAAATCTTCAAACTTGGATATTGATAAAATTTACCCACCTTGCATCCAGAAACCACTGCTTCAAAGAGGAGTAGCTAAATACCATTCGTACAATTAAAGTAGTAAATTATAGATATGGAATTACATGAATCAAGATTCAAAATGAATGATAGAATTCTTAAGCCGTTAGAATAACCAGTGAATGATTTTCCCCGACTGTGAAAATATAGGATGTTGTCATAGGAACACTGGAAAAACTTGCAAAGAATAAAAAACGACCATGTGCAGACTAGAAAACAACAAACTATGCTCCCGCACTATTTTCTGCAATCAAGTTTATAGACCAGTTGAAACTAATGCATGCAAGGTGACAATTCCGATTGACAATTGGACAAAATTATACAGGTGATGGTGGAGAGACTTTTGCATGGCATCTACTACAATTGTATCAGGTCCAATAGTTATTGGGTTCCTGAAAAGCAAAAAAAAAAAAAGAAGAACATAAACTCATCTTTACTAGTCATCTCCGTAAGTTGATCCATTATTATGTCATTTACCTTGCACAAATGTAATGCTTCATGCTTCTTCATCACATCCTACACCTGTAACATAATGAAATCATCATTATTAGACTATTAGTACAAGCATGAAATGGAATGAGATATTGAATTGCAAGCACACTTCCTTGACATGACATGACGGAGTTCTAGGATGAATCACTTCTAAGGAAAAAATTCATCAACCTAAATAAGCTAACTTCAAGTCAATTACTAATACTTCAGAAAATTTAGCCATGCATTTGTTCACTCCTTATCACTTGAAAATTGTTTCTATTAGTTAAGATTGGAAATGAATTACAATCAGTATAAAAATACTTCATAGAGATAAAATGGAACAAAAATTATCTTCCAGAAGGCAAAAGTGATAGGGCCTGGTTCCTATTGTTGAGGTTCGTTCAACTACATATGCAAATATGTGCGATATCAATTTCTCTCGTGGCTATTACCCAGTCCTTCCTAAGTCTTATACCAATTTCGGTTTAAAAGAATGGTAAATATTAAAAATGGTTTGTATCAATATTAAGCATTTAACGACGAAAGAGTTCTAGGCCCTCAAAAATTGGACTAATCAGCTTGAATATTAGCGTTTACAATTTTCTTAGGTGGAATAACTTTGCAAAAGTTGAGATCACAAGGTTCATTCGAATTTCGAAATTCCGATGTCCATTTAATCAATACGCCAAGCCTACTTTATCATCCGAAAGTACATTTCATGCTTGGACTGTAATCAACAATATGATTATAAACATGTTTATCATTGAAGGAGGTAGAAGAAAATATAAAACATAAATCCTGGGAGGAAAGCTTTAGAACTGGAAAAATATGTTTGATTATATAGACTACTAGATATTCAGATTTTGATTATATAGAATACTAGAGTACTAAATATGATAATTTAATTTAGGTACTATTTATGAATAATTTTTTTTAAAGTTGATGACATAACTCAACATATTTAATTTTTAAATATCTTCTTAATCATTTTACTTTATAGTAATATTACTTTCCACTTCTTCAAGTTAAACTAAACAATTATTGTGACTCAAGAATGATTTTCTACGAATTCATTGAACTATAGTGAATTAAATTTGAAGGGTTATTTTTTACTTAAGTTACTCTCTATAATATCTCCCAACCTCGTCTAAAAATACATAGAATTAGATTTTTTTTAATAGATATTACTAGCATGTAACATTCCAAATTACTTATTCCATATTATTTAACTAACTGTTAAATAATATCATCACCATTACATAGAGCGACTTTATAAATGGAATAAAAGTCACATAATGTAATAACTATTGATGCAGCATGTTAACATAAAGCACCATGTTGTAATCTTAGATCATTTTAATTCTTCATTTAGTTAGGATAGTTAATCACATACCTGATGATGTAAGTGTCAACATCGTGTAAGGAAGTAACCTCATTAGAATTACACAATACGAAAACACATCAATGGACACTGATATACCTTAGAAACCTCGAAGGGAAAAAATGACAAACATTTATTTTATTAAAATTTTCATGAGGGTGTTCAACCCTCACCCAATGGTTGTAAGGGAGTCCATCATTGTTGAAACTTTTACAAAGAAATATCATCATAAACTCAAACATAACTTGTTAGAGGCCATTACATATTAATCATGATATCATTTACCCACAATTCCTTGAGAACTATTCTTTGTGGCCTGGTTGTTCCTTGCAATGGATTATCCTGAAGTTGAAATTTCGTCAACCTGCATGGACCATTAGTTCAATGCCTTAAATAATGTTAAATATAATCCGTCCTTTACATAAGTCACAATAATTCTGTGCAATTTCTATCATCAAAAAAATTTGATATCATGATTAGATAAAATATTAATGAAACCAATAATAAATCATATATACTTCAAACAATTTTTCATTTGCATAAGTAAAATGCATGAAAATTTTTGACACATGCCTCTTTGAATTTCTTCTTGAAAGAGGACTGTGAAAATCAACATTGGGATGCAGGTTTCCTCCAATGTAGCATGAAACCTCAATGGTCTACTACACTTAGCATTGTTCATCTCTTATTCACCTGTGAAGGTAGGTATTCCAAAGTTTACCTATATCTCATGAGGTTCCTTTGTCACATAGAAGGCTTTAGGAAAATGAATTTGCGATATTTGCTACATCAAAATTTGTTGGAAATGTGCACTAAGGCAAGGAAAATACCTGAGATACAATCCCATGATATTTGTCATCACTGTCTGATTAAGATTTTGTATACTCCTGAATTAAATAAGCAAGTAGAACAATTGAGGAAAATGAGGAAAGGAACCCAAACACACTCGTACCTACAAGGTCAAAGAGAAGTCGAAACATAGTTCCTTCTGAAGTTGTAGATCATGAAACCAAAGGAGAATCTAGCCACCACTAGGTTCAAAAACACGAGGAGGTCCTTGTCAAAGTTTGAGAGGTTGAAGTTTATGAAGGGAAGACTAGAAGCCAATAAAGAATTATAACAGAGGAGGAAGAAACAAAACATAAAACCTAAAAAAAGAAAAAAGGGAGAACAAAAGTTGAAATAAAGGATGAGGAAGTTGAGACAAAGGTTAGAGTTCATGGTAAAATACCTCACACCCACCCTATACAAAACTAAGGTTAAATTTCAAAGTTAAGATGAACCCCAAGATCAAAGAAGCAATTATCATCATTGATGCAAAAGAAAAATAAGGGCATATTTCAAAGAGAAAAAAAAGACAGAGGAAAATAATGTGTGAGGAGAAGGAAAAATGAAAAACCCTAAAATTTGATAAAAGTCCACAAAAAATTACCATAAGAGTGAAAAGGATTCAAAGCAAGTTGGAAATTCTTGCTGAAGTTGCAGAAGACGCAAAAAGTGGTTAGTTGACTTCAGGCAAAAAGTGTGATATAAAACTTAATTTTGTTACTTCAAACCCTAATGGATATTTGATATTTTCGCTTACTCATAGTTAATCATCAAACAATAATTAATTTCTAGTATACCATGGTCAAATATCAGATATTTTTGTGGCTAATGGAGTACTATTCAATATGAGGAGAGCGAGTAGCGAAGGAACCAGACAGTTACATAGAATTTACATAACTTCTAGGTTCATGCATCAATTGGCTACAATGATGGAACATGAGTTTAAATCAGGAGATCAAGCCTCTAAAGAAGTAGATCGTTCGGTAATATCCCTCCATTATTGTAATCTTGTTTTAGATAGAGTGAGTTACAATAGAAAGAATGGCGGAAAAGCCATGAAAAATATCGTGATATGTATGTAAATGAATATTTTATTAAGTTAATGAATGGAATGTAAGTACTAGGAATGAGACACCTGGAAAATGAGATTCTTACCAAGAAGTATAAAAAAATATCTCATTAGAAAATGAGATTGTAATATTCTTTCATAATAAGAATTCTAGATGAAATTCTAGATAAACTTAATGGATGAGAGAGAAAAATACATTAAGTTGCTTAGTTGGAGAAAGATTCTAAGCTTAGATAAACCATAAAGGCATCGTATAAGAGAAAGATGACCTTTTATCAAAAAACCTAGGTAAGTGGATAAAAAGGTCCACAAAAGCAAGATGCCACTACAGTAAACTCTATCATGAAGTAAATGTATTAAAGCTTTTGAAGCGATCAAAAGGAGGTGGTTATGCCTAGGTAAGGATATCTCTGCTCGGGGGTGAATTGAGAAATTTCAATTCAATTTTGAGTGGCGAGAAAGTGCAAAACTCCCGAGTGCATAACTGTTAGCATTCCTAGTCGAATTATATTCAATTATGAGAATTTGGTTTAGTTGTTTTATCAATTTAGTTTTGTTTTACTAACTACTATATTTGCCTAAGGTAGATGATGTTTGTGTTGGAAATTATCAACCACATAATGTTGACATTGTAATTTATGTGTATAAGCAAATTTTGTAGATCCCTTAATAAGTATGGATCTACTCATTTAGAATGTGATGCATGGAATTTTTAACAATCTCTTTTGTTGAAATTTTATCCAAGGAAGAAATATGTTCCCCATATAATTTTTAACACTAAGGACCTTGTGACTGGGTACAATATGGAAGAATATCTACTTGTGATACTATAATTATGTGGTGAATAAATATGTGTATACGATATAGTTAAGAAATGGATTTAAAGTGGTACAACAATATGTGGTGCTTTAGTTATTTTCAAAACTTGTATATAAATGGTTAGCATAGTGAATAAGAAAACGCATAGAGTGCATTGAAAAAAATGGATTGAAATTGGTGTAGGAAATTTGTTACCCTAAAAGTTTAGTTTTATACGAATGTGGTAGACACAATGACTTCATTCATTATTCACTTAGTAATCCAGGCGCATTGATAGATATGTGTTTAATATTAATCTGTAGCTAAAAGATTGTTATCTGTTCAAATAATTATATTATATCAATATCTAGTTTCTAGTATGAAAGAGGAAATACGCATATTAATAGTTGTTAACATCATGTCATTCCTCTTTGCTGCTAGCATTATTATTATCCTAATTATTTTTTGGACTTATAGAGTAAAAGAAATATTAATTTCCTCTATGGAAATGATGAACACAAAAAAGGAAAATTAATAATAAACGAATGACTATATAAATTTGAATGCATGAGAATAGATAAGGTCATTTAGTTCACTGAGCACCTTGGTCAATTCTTATTTACTCTTCTAAGTTCAAGGTCAATCATCATATGCCCAATAGAGGCGGAAGGGTAACATTAGGATTAGATAGAAGCATTGGAAGAATGAATCAGACTCCATGATATTGGAGATGGTTTCTATAAGAATGGAAACTGAACCTCAACGGGTTGACAAATGATTGCTATTAGCAGGGTGGGAATGAGTAGAACCATGCCATTCATAGTAAAATGGAATTGGGGATGCATGTAACTATACACCAATTTTGAAATGTGTTAGGAATTGAGCCAATTGCATACGTAGACTGATATGAAAAAAGGAAAGTTTAGAGGATTCATATCACTAATGTAAGCTATCTAACATTCTCAAAGAATGCTAAGCTCCAATGTAGGTTCGCTAACAACTTTGAAGATTGCTAATAAACATCCTTGCACTAGGAATGTGTAGTATACTAACTAGCATTGGGTCTCTCCACCACCAACTAGGGAAAATTGGGCTTCACAATCGATAAATAAATATAGCTAAATTATTGATAATGCATTATTGGGGTTGAAACGAAAATAAAAGAAAAATAGCAGAGTAGTTCCCGTTAAGGTAAGTACAAAAAACATTTCAACAGTATGCTCATAAACAAATTCATAGTGAATATTCGTATTAAGCACAATGTCCAAATAAAGCCTACAATCCATTTACAGTATAAACCTGAAATGGTTCAAAACAAAGCTTCCATGCTATTTAACTTATAAACCTTAAGTGGATTACAAAAATCAAAATATAAATAATGAAAATAATCTAGCTACGTGTCAATGATGAAAATTTTGTGTCCAACTACAAAATTTACATTTGACCCTAGCTTACTGGTAGCAAAAAATATCCATGGATAAAGTATCCATCGATGGAGAACATATTAGAAGTATAACAACCCTAGTGAAAATTCCATGTAAGAATATATAACACCATGTTTGATGGGACACGTATTCCAAACTAAATGTTGGGTAGGACATCCTCGTGTGGATGTTCATATGGTTGTTCATGGATAAGTAAATTGGCAAAGGCAATGGCCAAGGCTTTGAAAGAGGCATTTATTGGCATTTTATTTATGAAAATAAAGGAAATTAGGAGAAAATGAAGATGAAAGGACACAGGTTGCATGTGAGGAAGAAAATGAAGGAAAATAACATAGAATGAAGAAAATAAAGGCCTCATTGATAAAAGCATTCTAAGGATCAGTGGAAAAATCTTGGTTAGTTGAGTTTTGGAGCTCTTTCATTATTCTGTTTCTCTCTCATACTCTTGGATACTTGGAGTTTTCTTGGAGCACTTTGGCATTGGAGCAAGAAAGAGAAAGAAGACAAGAGGTAGCAAAGATTAAGAAGGGAAATGTGGGATTAAGTAGCTACATCAGGATTCATTGCAGGCATGGACTTGCATGTGTATTTTCTTTGTTGTATTTGGGATGGATGGGATTTCATGTACTTATTTCCTACCATGGCATGAATTTTTCTAGGTGCGACATTATTTTTAGCCTAGCCTTACCATTTCTTCATAGCTTTGATGATATGGGTTCTCTCATTTGGTTTATGTGGGATAGCCAGATTGGATTAAAAGGTGAGTAGGGCGGATCTCTGAATTGACAAACACATGGTCTAGTGGTCCCTGAACCAAATGGAGGATCACGATGCCAGTGTCCTCATAACCCCTGAATCGAACTGTGGGTTGTCGTAAAGCTAAATTTTGTGCCTCGGTGGGCCTAGGAATCCTTGTCGGTGAATGCAAGATATACGTAAAGCCAAGAGGTGGATTTTCTCTCCATTGGGCCTAGTGATCGTGTGGTGGGATGCACGATAAAGCCTAGAGAGTATGTCTTGGTGTAGGGCCTAGTGATCCCTGGATCACACTGTGAATGCATGATAAAGCTTGAGAGACTAGGTGGCACTCAAATTCCTCACGGTGAAGGCAGAGCACTCCTGTGGCATCCATGTTCATTTGTTTTTTTGATGTGTTATATTAGTCCCAAATTCATGCCTTTATTATGACAAGGGGGTGATTGGATAAAGAGAAACTTAGCTTAGCTAATATATGGTCAGGTGGAACGTGGTAGTCCCATCTTCGGTTGGTTCATTTCGTTCATTAATGACAAATTCATTCCCTTGATTTTCATGTGTAAATGTATTGATGTATATGTGGATTTTGATGGATGATACGTTTATGGTATTTTTGTTCCTATTATGCTGGTTATATGTATATTTTATGATATCAGTTATGTATGGCTCTGAACATATTTTTACTTTTATATGAATGGATAATTTGTCTATGACCTAAGAGAGGATAATGTAGCAATGGCATGAGGAAGAAATGGTTCATAGCAATTTTCAGATAAGTATGGGATCCCTCCACTTAAATCTATTTTTTACACACGCAGGTATGGGACTGCTCGATGATGCTTTGGCACGTTGTTCCTTGCTTGCATGTTGGAAGGCTTAATAGGCTCATCTGTTCACGAAAGGTGCATGTTGGTTCGTTCATCCATCCGTGACCACATCTTTCATGTTTCCTCGTTCGTCCAACCACAAACACATCTTTGCATGATTATCCATTCGTGAGCACATCTCTTCGCACACATTGTTTGTTCATCCATTTGTGAACCTATCCTTCTACATGTGCTCCCTTCATTCATCATTTGCATTATTGCTCCGTGTTTGTTAGTGTACCTGTGCCTGCAGTCACTCATGACGAGATGACATCAATTCCAAAAACCTCCTAGTCTACCATGACATATGATCATTTTGGATACAGGTGAGCAAGAGAGGCAGCAAGGTTGCAAAGTGAGATGATGTCTCCAAGCACTACTGATGAAAACTGTGCAAGAGTCATTGAGTGATGAAGATGGGAAATTCAAGTCGACAGTGACTATCTATGAGGACCGACTCGGATGGAAGGTAAAATTGCCAAAATTTTGGGAGGGATAGTCCAAGCTGGAGGGAGGTAAGATAGGCAGAATATACGCAAATTTTCGAGACGAGTGGGCAACAGGGGCTGGAAGGAAAAAATTGTGCAATTTTCTAGAGGAATAGGTCAGGCTACAAGGAGGATCATCAAGAAGAAATTACGCAGTTTTTGGGAGGAACTCGCCAGGAGCCTGCAGTCAAAACTATGCAATTCCCATAGGGATGTGGTAGTTGGCTACAGGGTCACTAGTAGTAGAAACCACACAATTCCCAATTGGAACAAGAAGTGAGCTACTTGGAGCTTGGTAGAAGAAACTATGGAATTCCTTAAGGGAACTAGCAGTCTGCTGCTAGGAGATGTTGGCGAGGGAAACTGCACTGAGGCTGGCAGGCTAGCCTATTGATCATCTCTGCACAATTTCTAAGCTAAGCGAACTGCTGGGTAGTAGAAGGCCTTCTCATGAAAATTGGGGAATTTCATGGATTAACAGCAAGTCAATTGTGAGGAGGACTGACTAGGAAAACTGCGCAATTTTCTGAGGGAGACAGGGATGGACATTTGGTGTCTGTCTGGCCTATTTGTGAAATTTTTTCAGTTAGTTGAGTGGATAAGGTTAGTGGCCTCTGTGCAATTTTTAAGGGTAGTTATTCCCAGGGTGGCTGCTGGGTCCGACTGTCCGGATGGTCAGCGTGAAATTTGATTGAATTGCTTATGGGCTGCATAGTTTAAAAAGACTTGCTTGGTGCTTTTTCATTGTTCTAGGTGACAGTTGATCGAGTCGATGGCAAGGTGATGGTACGACTATCAGAGGGGAGTCTAGAAAAAATGACTAAGTGTGTGAACGATCGAAAGATGCATAGGTGATCATGAAAACACACACTCACATGACTCGATGACAGGATGACTCAAACCATCTAGACACACATGTTCTACATGACTAACCGACGGTGTAAGCGATAAGCGCAAAACTCGTGATTGATCGTTGATCGACCGTGATGATGTTTACACAATAGTGGGTGAAAAGACTCACATGATCTCACAGAGTGAACATGAGTGTATGCAACCATCAAGTGAAACTCTCAAGGAAGGCTCCAAATTTGGCTGTAAGCCAAAATTTTGGAGGGTGGTTGTAGCCACTACAACACTTCCCTAGTCAACTAATGGCATGAATTGTTGACTAGTTTAGAGTTTAATCCATGTTTCCCTCCTATGCATGCACTATCACAGTTGATCGAGCCTTTTCAAGTTTAACTATCCACGGAGAACTATTCTCAACAAAAATTGTTCAGCTTGAAGTCAAAGCCCCAAATCATCATTACACATAAATCGTCGAATATATATCATCTCCATGGCATTTTATCCCAATTCCCCTACCCCCCCCCCCCCTTCTTTCATTCTCATGCACGTCCACTAGAAAAACAATTTCAAAGGCATTTGTAGCCATGGGTAGGGCCACGTATGACCACACCCTTTCTCTGAGGTGAATTCTTTGGCATGCCACTTCCACCTCGAGTGAAACCAATCACATCATAGAATCCAGCAAGAATCGATAGTTGGAATCGAATCTATGACCATTTTCATCAATTGAGAGGGCATGAGAATGTAGTGAGGATCATACAACCAACATGATCAGCATCAAGCTTATGAGTGACTTTTGCCGAATGTTATGAGAAAAATTTCTTATGACTCATCTTTTTCCTACAAATGCAAATCTATGTATGGAGGCATATGACCTATATAAGGGGATGTCTATACTAGGCTACCTATAAAGAAAAATTTTGACTAATAGCCAACTTGCCTTTGGTGCGTATGAGCCACCCATTGAATAATTTGAATGCAGAATAACCCAAATACAGAATAAGTTGAAACTTAATACCAAAGAATGGGTATGGGGAGTATTTATATCGAGAACGATAAATCAATCAAGACAATCGAGTAGACACATAAGGAGAGGATGAGACTAACGAGAGTTTCTTACAACTTGTCTACGTGCAATTAAGGGTAAACACTATCAAAACTAAATTCTTTTATGAGTGTGACCATAAGGATAACCATTATTCCCAATCGAATGGTTTTGTGGGCAACTCAATCAGCAGTCGAATGCCTCCAAATTAGTGGATAAGGCAAGTAGAAAGGCGGTAATTTGGATTGAAAGGGAAGCAAAAATCCTTAATGTTACTTTATCTATCAATGCAATTTGGAAGGTGTCGTTGTGATTTAGTTCTACCAATAATTAGCACCATTTAACAATTATTTGCATTTATAAACTCGATTTCTTTAAATATAAATCAATAAAATTTAATATCAATAAGAACTCTATTTCCTACTAATTTAATATAGGAATTAATATTAATTTAATTAATTTTCTTCCATAATCGAGCATGCCACAAAACTCCATGGTGTCGATTTTTAGAAACACTCTCGCTGTGTATGAAAAGCAACAATTCAATTCTACGGCAATTGAGAAAGGCATTACTCTCTCAACCAGTGCATGAAGTTTCACGACTTCTTAGCTTTACACCATATTCCATTAATGGTCAAACCAAGCTACCTGTTAAGTGCCAACACAACAAGAGACAAGTGAAGGGAAGAGTCCACGAGGGGCATTACACATGTATTTCATGTTGAATACAAAGAGTTGTAGGGGGATTCATAGCTAGTTTCTCATTGCATGCAATTCTATACTACTACCTAAACATAGAACGCATTACCCAGTCACTTCCTAATCAAAATTGTTAAGCCTATTCAACTACCTAAGCTGTGTTGAAACCTTCAGGCTATAGGGAGGGGAAGTTTTGTGGAAATTCGTAAGACAATATTTAAGGTGATGAGCGAGCATGGAATTGTGGATACACTGTGGTGACATGGTCATAATCCTTTAGATGTCGCTCCTCATTTTATTTTCTTAGGATTTCGACTCGGGTCCACAAACCCTAAATTTATTTTCATCACACAACCTCTTTTCATAACAAACTTATCGCTTTATAAAGCTTTACAGGATATATAATCCCCTATCTATTCTTCAAATTAAAGAAATGGATTATATATATATCTATATATATATATATATATATATATATATAATATATATAATAATATATATATATATATTATATATATATATATATATTCTATATATATATATATATATATATATATATATATATATAATATTACCTTCATATCATGTCTATAAAATTGTATTTATAACCCATAATGGTATTTTTTGTGATAAAAAAATAAAAAAAAATCACATGCACAATATACTTCTTATTCAGTGGTTGTTTCTGAGTCTCTTTTCTTTTCCAACCCTTTCTAATGAAGTGGAGAGGTATAATAAACATTGAACACTGCAACTTAAATTGCAACACCTTTCTGATTATATATAAATGTGGTCATGGCCATTCTAATTTGAGATAAATAATACCTCAACTCTTACATGTTTATTTTTGCATACTTCTCAACACTATATGAATATTCCTCTCTCCTACAATTACGACGTATCACTGATATTATCTAATTAAATAATTAGATCGTCGAAGCAGAGCTGTAATACTTACTTAGAACAATAGAAAGCAAATTCCCATTCTATTTTACCACCATGAATTCCTTACAAACTACAAAATCATTAAAATTTTCATTAGAATATATAAATATTGCTTGAAAAACCTCAGTATAGGCATGTAAACTTTGTACTCATTCTACCCTTCTTTCTTCAATATCTAGTGGTCCAAATCATGGTTTCGGGCTACTTCAGTTTTTAAGTGATCCCTTTGTGCAATTAGAAACACCAATAGTTACATGATTATCAAGCAATATAGCAGATTTAACTCTTCATTAAAATATCAAACTTTAGCTATTTCAAAATCCATAAATCAAATAAACCCAGTTCAAAATTACCTAAGGTTTCAAAGTCCTCCACCAATAAATCATTTTAATATTTAGTTTCAACCTTTATGGATTCTAATGCCTTTTAGTAAAATATCTCTTTTTCTCCCTAGGCATGTTTTAGAACTTGCAACTCATTCCTATCTTACAAATGTCGATCAGCCCATAGGCCTCAATATTTGAACTTAGAGCTTTGATAACATTTGTCACATAACTCCTTGACACCATGTTAACAACCACCTACTATGCTCCAATCGCTAAATTTAATTTCAATTACATTTATATTCAGTAGTTGTCACCTGCATAGGTATTCAATCATCTTATAAACAAGGATAACACATGAAATTATACTCATATGCTTAAAGGTACAACAACATAAAGAGTAAGGATTCAATATATATAACATCTTATGCAATTGAAGCAAACCATATTAGCTGAAAGACTATCACTTGGAAAATTGAGCACCACCACCCAACTTAGAAATGACTTCCTCCAGTTCACCCTCAAGTCTAGAATTCTTGCCATTTATCAACTACCTCTTGTTTATCTCTTCAATGGGTATTTAATGACCTCTTCCATGATATGGTTCCCTTTAGTGGCATTTCTCTTTTATGGATCATTTTATCTATTTCCCTAGGCTTTTTTGAGAAAAGCTCGCTTTATTCTCCCGCGAGGCTTTTCATAAAAGCTTGTCTTTCTCTCCTACAAGGATTTTATGTCTTTTTTCCTAAAATCTTGCCTTTCTCTTCTGCAAGGCTTTTATGTTTTTCTTAAACTTAGCATCTTTCTCAAGCTAAGTAGCTTAATGGATATTTATCTCCCATTATATTAACTTTATCTAGAATTTACTCTCAAAGCTTGGTGTCTCGTTTTCCAAGTGTTTTACATTATCTTTTTTTATTTGGTAATAAAATATTTACTGTCATATTTACACCTTCGACCTAGGTTTTCTGTTACAACTTAGTCTTAGCTTAGGTTTGACATGATAGAAACAAAGTGTCGACATGATAGCAAAAAAGTGTTACATACAACAAAGGGATCCAGATTTGTATATATAAATCCAAAATTAAAATAAAATTATATATAAAAAAAAATTAACTTTAATATTTATATGTTTTTATATATTATGAGAATGAGTTTTATGTTTTTTGTTTTTTATATTATTATTTATTTAATTAATAAAAAATATAGAGTTGAATGATCCACATATCAAGCTTTATATATAATATTCAGATTTGTTTTTGCGTCTAGAGGTGCTCTACAACCCAATACATGAGAGAGATGTTTTCATGTAACGTCACATTAAAGAGAAAAAAAAGGAAAAAAGAAAAATAAATAAATATATATGTGTGTGTGTGTGTTTATTCTACATGGACTCCAAATTGTGAAATTCATTTATGTTCCAAGTGGTTTTTTATAGTCAGATTCAACAAATTTCAAGAAAATAATATATTCTCAATGAGAGACCATGGTTCTAGCCCAATGCAGGACTCTTCATGATCATTGGTTCCCAAATTTTGATGCCAAGACAATGGTGGTATCAAAAATGCCTGTATGGGTCAGATTACACAACCTCCCACTACACTTCTAGCATCATAATGTTTTAGAAGGTATAGGGAACTCCCTGGAAAAATTCGTAAACATTGATGTTGATAGACTCACAAGAGGCATATTCTCTTTCGCCAGAATATGCGTCGAAGTAGATCTTAGTCAAGGTCTACCAGACTATATTATATTGATTTACAATAATATATAGTGAACTCAACCATTGGATTATGAAAATACAATTTTTTGATGCCGTGGATGTTTATAGATAGTTCACCTTCATAGTGCCTACCCACAAGCTAAAAAAGACCCTAAAAGGAATAAGAAGCAACACAAATCCAAAAGGTTGGCAATGCATAGAGCCCTTGGAAGGAGAAGCAGAAACAACAGAAAATAATGCAGAAATGGATGTACAGAAGGTCCAGAACAACACACAAGAGGAAGAGTTAGCTCACACCTTTGCCTGAATTTTGACGCCCAACAACCCTTTGCAGCAGTAGGAGTCCCACACAACAGGAATGGAAGTAAGTGGCAGCAAATGAACTCATGGATCAGAGGAATCTTATTATGATAAACAATATCCTATAAATTCAAATGAAACTCAAATTTCCATTGTAACATCCACCCCCAACACTGGAGGTTGGCGAAAAGTGGAAAAGAAGAAAGGTAGAAAATAATAGGTTCGTTGTAATTTTTAATTTTTTAATGTATTCTGTGGAAACAGGATTAGATGATATGCATATTCTGTTTAGCATCTAGAACATGTAATTTTGCTCATTTCATGAATATAATTACAATTCTTCCATAGGGGATATATATATGTGTGTGTGTGTGTGTGTGTGTGTGTGTGTGTGTGTGTGTGTGTGCAAGAGATGTTGCGTGTAACATTAGTTTAAAATTAAAATACAAAATAAAATTAAAATATTGTAAAGATGTGTAACTTAATGTAATGTAAACATGGTAAGTTGGTGAAAATAAAATTAAAACAACAAAATAAAAACAACCCTATAAAAATTAAGTAATAAAAAAAAGTCCCTCGTGGTATTGACCCATGCTTTTAAAAATCCATGGTGTTGACTCACTGAATTCCTCTGGAATATTATCTATTTTAGGGGAGGTTAAACTAGCCTAGATTCATGTTAGTTTGATGTTATATTTATATACATAATTAGTTGTAGAAGATGATGGTTTTGAAATCATTTCGCCCATAAAGATAAAACTTCCTGTAAACGTAAGACATTTTTATGGATATGTTGACACTGGGCATTTGTTTGGTAGGGAAATATTAGGAAAAATGTAATTATTACATTTTATATAATATTTTTTCCTACATCCTTCCACCTTTTACTAAGTTATATTCAATAAAATATAATACTATAATATTACATTTTACCCAATATGTTCCTCAATGGGTCTACTTCTTATTGTAATTTTTATTGATATTTGTAATGTAAAAGTAACCAAACTCAACTATAAAATTAGTAGGGTTGAGGGGAAATATGGAGTGGAATGTAATATTTAAGATGGGGGGTGATGTGGAATATTAGGTAAAATTTATTAATATTACATTTTTATGGTGGGGGTGGTTATAAATATTGGATAACAAATAATATTGTAATATTATATTTTATGTAGCATTTCCCCTCACTCGCCCAAGAGTCGCTCATATTATATTTTATGTAATATATCCCCTCACCCGACCGAGAGTGACTCTACAACAGTATAAGGCACATGTGTAGGTGTAAGTAAACATTTGTAATGTTGACTCAATTATAATCAATATATTTGTAACAATTAATATAGATGTGTTCCATCTATAAATTTAATTAATAAGTGGATAAAAACTTAATATTTATAATATTACAAGATTTTTAATTATGAATATTTACCATGGATATTATTAACTTCTAAGTAGGTTTTTTTACAATACCATGGGCCAACACCCATAAGAGAAAGATACAGAGGGAGAGGAGGGAAGAAAATTATGATACCATGGGCTACTACCATGGTTTATCAATACCATGGGTCATCTAAACTTTTGATTATTATGTTATGGATATAGGATTTTAATTATTCTGTTATATGGCTTATCAATACCACATAAAGATAGAAGTGTCCTCAGACACATAATTTTATTAAACAGAAAAATATAATTACATAATTGATTTGCAAGAGCTTACACCCGAACTTGACAAACACTCTTACAATGAGCTATTTATAAGCTCCATGTCCTAACTACCTCTAATTATGGATCACTTAAATAACAAGTGTCCATTTACATTAAATGCTATTCAAACCAACTAGCTAACTAATCTCCTAAAATAGAGCCTAAAATACGACACATTTGGAGAGTCATATCTAGTTACAACAATATGCTAATTCTAAAAGTCTCCATTAAACAATTAAACATTCTATAATAATAATTATTAATTTAATATCTTAAATTAATAATTATTTTATTCTAATTTTATAACCTATGATAAAATTGTATTTTTGGATCATCTAACATTCCCGCCTATGATCCAAAGATACATTACAATAGATACCAAATCTGGATGCTGAAGAAACTCAGAACATGAATCAGCTGCATGTTTGATTCATCTCTGAAGGATGCTTGACAACTCCATCATGTGCCAAGCCGCAAAAGGATCCAACTGTCCTTTGCTTGAAAACAGCATCCGGTGTCCACTGACACATTTTGATGATGATTGCCCATTGGCTGAAGATGATGCCCACTGGCTGATGAAGAGGCCCACTAGCTACTTCGCTGATGTTGTCGAGACTTTTAGTCTGACAACCACTTGTCAATTTCAATGACATTTTCCCCCCTTTGTCAGCTGAAAGGAGAGACAATCTTCTCCAAAATATATTTGAACTCCCCCCCTTCAGGTGTAGGAGAGTTTTACTGTCGTACTCCCTCATTCAACTGCATGAGAGTACCATCATCGATTCACTGTTGGCTTCACTATGTGTGAATGTAGTCGGTTGTAGAACTGAGACAACCGGTTGACTGTGGATGACCATTCCCAAGGATCAATCCATGCATAATGTATCTTCAATCTGCCTGATTTTTGTTGGTTGCGACATTTTGCGGAGGAATGATTGGGCTTGCCACAATGGTAACACGGATGGAGATCAAAACACTGATCTTCCATATGACCAGTTCTTTGACAATGAGAACACTTTGGTTGGACATCAACTTCACGTTGCGTGCAATTCTGTTTTTCTACAACTTTCTCAGAACCTGCTGAGGTGAGTGGTTCAAGAAATCCTACACTCACAAACTTAATTGGCTTGGAATAATCTGGGATTTGTAAGTGGGTGTCATCAGGGACATATCCTAAGCCTCGTCTATTTTTGTTATTTTGAATTTCTTCCCAGGGCTTGATGATGGGTTTGGAAGAAATTTGAAGTTGATCATGAACAACTTCGACACTTGAAGTTGTTGGGATGAATGACTTATCATCTGGATGGTTCAAAGACTTGAAAGTATCACTCTTTTCT
>APFE031164800.1:0-10401 GCA_000404065.3 Pinus taeda | reverse complement strand
TGGTTTCATGCGTTTGCTGTAGATGCCGTGAAATATCAGCAAGAGTTTCTTTGCTGACGTGCACCATGTCTTCATCACTGGATATGATCAAACTGTGAAGAATGTTTAACAACTGAATATGTTGCGCCATCTGAACTTGCTCACTTGAAATCAGGCTCTCTTGTTGTAGATGTCGTGCACTTGTTTTTGTTTCACTTTACTTAAATGATAGGCTCGCTTGCTATGGGACTTTACTGGCACGCTCGCTTGATGACGATTGCGTTTGTGTGAACGCACACTTGAATGAATAACCACTCTCGCTTGATGACGATTGTGAACTTGTTTCTTATTTGATTTAGAATTAAAATTCGTACATTCAATAGAGTCTGCTTAAAGAAAGGGTGTCGAACACTGTCGAAAATGCACCCAAAAAATCTTACAATGATTGTAATGACTCACATAAAACAAGGAATTCACTTGTCTTTATTTGACTAAGTTGAAGAGAATGGACGTGCTTGACTTCTGATCAAATCAAAACGTGGGTGTCGGTTTCAACCGAGAATGCACCCGTACAATGCAATGTAATTGGAATTTGATTCACAAGTTCTTAAATCTGTTTGCAAGAATGTTGATGTAGACTTTGCTTTGAAATACTGAAGTTTACAAATTCATTAACTTGATTGAATTTGCTTGTTGAAGTAGAACGTCGTTGTTGAAAACTTTGATTATTTGTTGTATGTGTGATCTTGATTATCTTTCCTTGAAGCTATTTCATTACATGTGTTGTGCTTACTTGCATTGAACTTTATGTGAGTGGTAAATGAGATCATTTATGTGTCAAAACTAGACACAAATCAGAAAGCAAAAACATGAAGCCATAAACACATGTGCCATCAAACACACATAGTGTACCTTAGATCCCCTTATTCAATTTCGGGCGGATATAGGACACATCAACACCAAAAGAATGATATCTTTATTAATCACTGAGTACATCTGAAGCAATGATAATGCCAAGCTGACAACCCTTTGAAACAATTCGCCTTCAAAATCTGAATGGATAGTGACACCCTCGCAAAGTAAAACAATACTTTGAATTACAACAACTTTCCCTTGTCACTCCAAATACAAAAAAGACACCTATATCTCCTCAAAATATTCTTCAAATTTACAAAATGTAATGCACCTTATGCACTCATCTTCTTTCTTATGTCACTCCTTATATCTCCCAAAAGCACTCAAAAAAAAATTTACATTTAAGTAGCATACCTCATTACAAAAATTAAAAAAAAATATTATCCACTCCTTATCTCTCCAAAACACACTTTAACTAGCTTATGCCCACTTAAAACTTAAACATAATAAAATCTTCGCTTCACATTACACCACTCATTCGTTTTTATGCATTCATTTTTATGCATAAGGCTTAAGAAACATAATAAAATCTCCACTCATGTTTTGGAAATGCACATTTTCCAAGCATAAAAACCTTTAAAAATATTACTCCATTAAGAGTGCTTTAAAATGTTTTGACTTTCAAAATTTGATTTACGTGAAGCATGTGAAAGCTAGAATAGTTGGAGAAACCAGTACGCACCATAGGTGTTCGAAGAAATGCTACGACTTTCTTCAACAGCGTCTTCTCATGAAATTTAAGCTTCCTCACGGTGTTATAGCTTCAAGTTCCAACGCAAGTGCCTCTTTGCAAAAATTGCACCAGAAAGATCAAGTAACAGCCATAAAATGAGAAGCCACCTTTTAAAAAAAAAAACTGTCGAACCCTGGATCTTTTCACTTGTCAAATGCTCGCTGGCTGGCAGACATACGTGAGAAAGGAACAGTCCTGTGTTGTCAAATGTTAAAAGAACAACCGTCCATGATTCTGGATATACCTGGGTTGTGCTACTATAAATTGCATCAAACAGATTGTATCGAGCTCTACTTTTATCTACGATGGCGCAATATGGAAATTAGCCCGCGGAGATAGGGGACTGCTCAGTCGTTGAGAAAATTGGATCCGACTCGTTCTCAGTCGTATGGCATGCAAAGCACAAATTCAAGGGTAGGGTTATGATGTTTCTATCAAGGAAATTGCAACCGGTCGGCTTAACAAAAAAGGTACAGAAGAGTCTTCTGTCAGAGATCGAGATACCCAGAAAAATTTACCATCCTAATATCACTCGCCTACATGAAACTATAGAGGCCACAGGCAGAATATATCTTGATTTAGAGTACTGTACCGGCGGTGATCTGTCTACATATATACACCGCCATGGGAGGGTTTCACAAGCTACAGCTAGAAATTTTATGCGTCAACCTGCTGCTGGTTTGCGAGTGCTTCGTGAAAACAATCTCATACACAGGGATCTCAAGCCACAGAACCTTCTACTCTCGATGAGTGATAGCAATGTTGTGCAGTTACAGTCACCCTCTCGTCCCCATTTTCGTCCACAGTCTCAAACAGTCTGCGAACTAAAGAACTTTCCTTGCAAAGCCAGGAATGATTCAAATCTACTATTCCATGCAGCAACTCAACTCCTATTCGGAGAGGCGAATTCAGAGAGGCAAAACGGAAGCGGGACTTTTTTCTAGAAAATTTACTATCACACTAGCAGTGGCTTCTTCATTTCATTTTAAGAAACAAAGTTCGACTCATTTTACTTACGACCTGTCCATATCTTCATATTCACATCGGTTCTTCCAACTTTTAGATGAAGATAAACCATAAATATATTTACTCAATGGAAACTGATGAATCTTAGATAGGCTTGTACAGTTACTGCGTAACCAATTACCTTACATTAATCATTGTGGAACCACCAGATCTTGAATCTCCCTTGAATTTCAACCCCCTCGTTGTTGCGGTCGTGCCTCTGGGCACACTGGCACACCTCTTGGCTGCCGACTTGGCCTAGGAATTCAGGTTGTAACTTACAGCTTACCCTCTGCGAATCACCAGTTATGCTACTAGGAAGCAGATTAATTGGTATAAATTCATCCTCTTGGCTTGCATACAGATTCCCTTCCAACATTCATCTCGATGTAAATTATAGTCATAGAACTCATCAAGCAATATGTCTCCAGGAGTGAAGCAAACGAGCAGTCAGAAGTTCGAATCTGGCCACCAAGATGTTTTCCATGACGTCACAATGGATTACTACGGGAAATGCATAGCGACCTGCTCTACAGATCGGATTATAAAGCTTTTCGGCCTGAACGCCTCCGATACCGCAAGCCTTCTGGCCTCGCTTACGGGTCACGAAGGCCCTGTCTGGCAGGTCGCTTGGGCTCACCCAAAGTTCGGGTCCATGCTCGCTTCCTGCTCATATGACAGATGCGTAATAATCTGGCGAGAGGGTCAACAGAAGAATGAATAGTCTTGTCAGAGGATTCGTTATCCTTTTCTCACTCGTCCTCAGTAGCAAGCTTCTTCACACAAGTTGCTTTCAATGTTTGAATACACAGTCTGTCAATCCCAAAGTGAAAAAAAACCGTAAGCTTTGATACCAAATAAAGACAGAAGTGTCCTCAGGCACATAATTTTATTAATCAGAAACATATAATTACATAATTGATTTGCAAGAGCTTACACCCGAACTTGACAAACACTCTTACAATGAGCTATTTATAAGCTCCATGTCCTAACTACCTCTAATTATGGATCACTTAAATAACAAGTGTCCATTTACATTAAATGCTATTCAAACCAACTAGCTAACTAATCTCCTAAAATAGAGCCTAAAATACGACACATTTGGAGAGTCATATCTAGTTACAACAATATGCTAATTCTAAAAGTCTCCATTAAATAATTAAACATTCTAGAATAATAATTATTAATTTAATATCTTAAATTAATAATATTTTATTCATTTATAACCTATGATAAAATTTAGTTTTGGATCATCTAGCACCCACATCCCATAAACCCTCAACTTATTCAAGTCAAAATATTTTAAAATAATTAGTTCATTTCATTTTATAACATTTTTTAATTTAATCTAAGAGAAAAGGATTATAATTTATTTTTGAGGTATATCTAAACCCTTCATTCTCACCACTCTAACAATATATGTTATGAAATAAATGGAGTTTTAATAATAAAAGAGCAATACTTTTATATTATACACATTAAATGGAGGTTTAATAAATGAAAAATGAGAATAATTTTATATATACATATGTAAAATTTATATAATATAAATAACATTTAAAGAACCAAGATAGATGTATAGATGCATCTTAACCAAGGATCCAAGCGATGTGAGAAAGAAAAGTAATTAACAATGATAGAGGAAAGATAGTACATGATTCTTTTAAGTTTTTTATTATTGTATTTTTTTTGAAATGATAGATCCAAAATATAGGATTAATATTTAACAACCACTTATGTTTTTTCTTTTAATTTAGGTATTTTATTAAATTTAGTACAATGGGATCATATTTAAGAAAGAGAGTGAGATGTAAGGGGGAATATAGTGGGGAAGAGTGACAAGAGAAAGGAAGAGAGAGAAAGGAGGGGGAGAGAGGGAGGAAGAGAGATGGATTTGGAGGGGAAAGAGAGGGAGTGAATAACAAAGACATTGATATATAGAGGTGGAGTGAGAGAGGGAGTGACAAGGGATAGATGAATATGGAATGAGGGAAAAGAGAGAAAAGGAGAGGATGAAGATAGGGAAGGGGAAGAGAGAGACGGGGAGACAAGGGGAGAGAGAGAAGGAGAGAGGGAGGGAGATAGTGACAAATTTGGAGGGTGGAGAGAGTGTGTGTATATGATCGAGGGGAGATAGAGGGAGGTGGGAGAGAAGGGGAGAGAGCGGAAGGAAAAAGATAGAGGACTTGAGAGAGAGGAGAGAGAGAGATCGGGAGAGATAGATGGATTTGTAAGGGGAAGAAAGACATGGAGAGAGAAAGGTGGATGGGGAGTGCTAAGGGGGAGATGGAGAGTCACTGAGAGAGAGAGAGAGAGAGAGAGAGAGAGAGAGAGAGAGAGAGAGAGAGAAAAGAAGAGAGAGAGAAGAGGAAGAGGGAGGGAGAGACAGATAGATAGATTTGGAGAGGGAGTGTGTATGTTTTGGGGGTGATAAGGAGAGAAAGGGGGAGATATAGATATGTAGGGTGGGGGAGAGTGTAGAAGAGAGGGAGCAAGGAAAAGAGATAAATGGGATATAGAGATATAGATAGACGGGGCAGAGCCAGACAGAGAGAAGGGGAAGAGATAGAGAAGGAAAGGAAAAGGGAGAGATAGATAGATAGATATGGGGGGAGAGAGAGTGTGACATGTGTTTAGGGGGTTGAGATAGAGATACAAATAAGGAGAGATGGAGGGAGGTATATATATAGATGGCAGGAGGAGAGAGGGAAGAAGAAAAAGATAAAGAAAGGGAGAGAGAGGCAGATAGAGAGAGATAGAGGAGAGAGGGAGAGGAAGAGAGAGAATGAGAGGAGGAGGGAGATAAAAACATAATGGAAGGTGGAGAGAGAAGCAAGAAGAAAGAGACACACATATACAAATACATACATAGAAGTTAGATCTAGAATGTCATGAATATTTTGGATTTTCACTAAAATAGATATATTGATTTCAATGTAGTTGTTTATTTCTAATCCTATTTGATAACATGCACTATATGCATTTATTTCAGTGTAGATATCAATTTATAATCCTATTCAATACCTTACAAAAAATACATTGATTTCGATGTCAAGTGTTATTTCTACTCCTATTTGATTGCTTGCACAGGATGAATTGGTTTCAGTGTAGATATTGATTTCTAATCCTATTTGATCGCTTGCACTAGATGCATTGATTTCAGTGGAGATGTCAATTTCTAATCCTATTTAATACCTTACACTAGATGCAATGATTTCAATGTAGGTGTTGATTTCTACTCATATTCGATTGCTTCCATTAGATGCATTGGTTTCAGTGTAGATATTGATTTTTAATCCGATTTGATTGTTTTCGCTAGATGTATTGATTTTATTATTGATGTTGATTTCTAATCCTATTTTATTGTTTTCACTAGATGCAATGATTTTAACCTAGATGTTGACTTCTAATTTGATGCAACTAGATGCATCATGCACATTAATTTCAAAGTAATTAGATTAATAATGTGTGTTGATTTCAGTGTAAACACATCTATGCCTCCTACATCTATATCTCTATCTCCCATTGTCTCTCATTTTCTATCTCTCTATCTCGCCCCAACACACACATTCCCTCTTCATATCTATCTATCTTTCTCTCCCTTCCCCCATTTCCCCTCCCTTTCACTCTCCCCTTTCTTCTCTCTGTAACATTTCTCTCTCCATATCTCTATCTCTTCCTCTCTCCCTATCTTTGCCTCTCTATTCTTCCCTCTGTTCCCCCCATCTATATCTCTATCTCCCCTTGTCTCTCCTTCTCACCCCCAAAACATACACCCTCTCTCTCAATGTAAGCGCATAAAAATTATTCATGGCGTTCATTGTTTTATGTGTTACAATAATTCAACCATAAATACAATACTTAAATTTTCATCCTAAATAAAATGTTTGCTTACCCGTTTTCTTCTTCAAAATAATTGAACACATTCCCATTCTTATCATTTTCCTTCATTCAACATTGTTAATTACTTTGCATTCAAACTTCAAAATAATTGAACACATTCCCATTCTTATCATTTTCCTTCATTCAACATTGTTAATTACTTTGCATTCAAACACGGTAATAGAAAATAACTACCATTGAAAATTATTTCGGGTTTAACACTCCATAAGTCACAATGAATGACTTTGGAGAAAACTACTATTAATATTTGATCAAGAGAGACAAGGTAGGTTGAGTTAAATATTTGAATGGTTTATGATTCCAACTACTCTTTTCATGTCTACTATTAATATTGGAGCAACACAGACAAGGTATGTTGTTTATTACAGTAGCTCGAGTTAAATATTTGAATGGAAAATAATTTCATATTGATCGCAATGAAGATTGTTTGTAATTGACTATATTCTTATCATTCACATTTTCTATGAATCAAAATTGTTACATTGACGCTTTGCACTCAGTTTTTATTTCATCATTTTTCATCATTCAATTGAGCAAATTAATCTTAGACATATTTAACATATTCAAAATGATCAAAACAATTGAATGTTAAACAAATTTTGTATGACAACACACTATTGCAACCAACTAACTTAGAACCAACTTAGATCCATCTTAACAACAGATCTATCTAGAGGGATCAAATCTCTCGCCTCAAATTTTACACTCAAAAAATAAGTAAATAAGGTTGCAACTCAAAAAATTTAATCCCTCTAGAAATTGGGGGCTAGATAAATTCCGTGTCAAGATGGATCTCGGCTGATATTCTATATGTCAAATCACAACAGAAAAGTGGATAGAGATTTGACATATATTATTAAATTCCAAATATGTACATTTATTTATAATGAAATAAAAATAGTTTGAGATCGTTTCATGTGAAAGCTCATTTAATTTGATCTTATCATATTACATTCGACGGCTGGATACTTGCGGTTTATATCTGCCATGATACTAATATCGTGTGGATATATGACTACTCGAGAATTTTTTGAAAGAATATAAAAATTCATCTCTTTTCTGTGTAATATTACATTTCACGGCCACGTGGTTGTGGTAATGTACCCAGGATATTAATATATATGTGATCAAAAATTTACCACTTAGGTTAGTGTAGCATGAATACGATGAAACAAGACCTATATTGGATTACAATAAATTCGATTAAGCCGTTTCAAATATTATGGAAGACATGAAGCACATAGACAAGTGCATCACCTGCGGTTTCATCGTCATCCTGGCCCTGACCATGGCCATACACATTGCTTACGGGTGGCTTAAGAAGCTCAGCGGTTTGCTACGCCAAGAATGATTGCCCACAAATCACCTGAACTTGGTTGTTGAGTAGAATGGCCACTAGCTTTCAAATAATTGTACCCATGGTTATGTAATATTTACCAATTTGTTTTAGTTCATATATTCCTCTGTACGTATTCTGGGATATTTTTTTTGGTTAGAATTTACAACTGGTTTTCGAAACTATCGACATTATGCCGTCTAACATTCCATATAGATCGCTGACCCAACTGCCTTGATAATTCATGAAGAAACAACAAACAATCACTACATTAATGAAATACTGTCATCGAAATAGCACAGGCTTCATCGAATAACACCGAAATTTGGTTAGATAGGGCCATAGAAGAAAAAAATTTACCATTTAAGTTCAAGCAGAATGAATCAGATGAAACAATGATTTCGTTGGATTACAATAAATTCGATCAAACCGATTCAAATATTATGGAAGACATGATAAACCAATCTCACAACATTCACGTGCGGTTTCGTCTTGATCCTGGCCATGGCCATAGACATTCCTTACGGGCGGCTTGAGAAGCACAGCGATTTGCTACGCCAAGAATGATTGCCCACAAATCACCTGAACTTGGTTGTTGAGTAGAATGGCCACTAGCATTCAAATAATTGCAACCTTGGTTATGTAATATTACCAATTTATTTTAGTTCATATCTTCCTCTGTACAAATTCTGAGCTATTTTTTTAAGAAACAACAAACAATCACTACATTAATGAAATACTGTCATCGAAATAGTGCAGGCTTCATCGAATTTGGTTAGGTTGGGAAAATGAAAAAGACCATTGTCCCCCTACATCACTGGTTCGGTGTAGGGAGATGCGTTAAATTTAATTAAAGTGTAGATTTTGGAAATATTTAAAAATGTGATGGACAGGACACGACTTAATTGTAAAATAATCAAAATGAAAAGGGTAAAACGTTCGTTTAGATAGAGCCATAAAAGAAGATAAAAATTTACCACTTAAGTTCGAAAAGAATGAATCAGATGAAACCATGTTTGTATTTGTTGACACCTAATCCGAAATGGATGGGTGAACTGGACAGTCATCCAGAAGATGAACTGATCTGCCATATTTATGTATAAATATATGTTAGTTAAGGAATAATATCAATCAGTTTTCTCTCGCTCATTTATTCTGGACTTACCCTGGCCTGACATGGTATCAGAGCACAGGTCCCAGAAATAATTGTAACTCCTACCTGAGAGCTGCTCAGTCTCTGACATCCCTGCCGCTGCAGACTACCGCTGCCTAAAGACTGCCTTCATTGAAACGCCTGCCGTTGCCTTCATTGAAACACCTGATTGGTAACGTATCACTGTTATTGAAACGCCTTGCTTATTGAGTACGCAGTCGAACTGAGACTGGACGTATTTTTAATTAGAGCTCTCTCCTTCCGTTGGTTCTTCCCTAGTTTCCCAAGGCTTTAACCATCTCTATCAACGGAAAATAATCTCTGTCGATGGCCGCCGCATACTGCAAAACGGGATTGGTTGTTGCAGCTCTTAAAACGTTTTTGGATACAATAAGCATGGATAGAGTTCACTGATAATTGGGTCAAAACTTCTTTCATAACATGTTTTCCATTTCATGGATTCTTTCTCGGCTTAATGAGTTTGCGTGTGCTCTTTATCTTTGAGTTTGTGTGGATTCAAACTTGATTAAACCCTGGAATGTTGTTGAATGCCGTGGATGTCGTGGAGTTTGTAATGGAGACCTCCTTCCGCCAGCAGCTATGAGGAGTGATTGGCGTGGAAGAGCAGGCTAGCTTTCCTTCGAAAAATCTATGGCTTTTCCCTTTTCTGTCTGGCCTATAGTCGCTAAACTGGTGGCGCCGCCCGGACATGAACTGGAGGAACAGACCCGAGTTCGTTTTCCTGCAAGTAGTAGTGTGGTGGTTGATGTATAACGCTTTCCTGTAATGGGAAGGAGGCTGCATGTATGAAGGACGTATAATATTTTCTTATAAAGATTAGACAGGAAGCTGCATATATGAAGGGAGACTGTTAACTACAACCTTTTGTTCGTATATGTATAATATTTTTTTCTAAAGAATGGACATGAAGCTGCATATATGAAGGCACGGTGTAAACTACAAACTTTGTAGGACAACCATTTCAACAATAATACATTTTGTTTTTAAATCTGGTTTTTAAATCTGATATATCACAGTGTGCGTGCGGATTGAGACTATCTAGCAGAATTTTAAATGATATATATGAGCTGAGATATATATGGTGATAGCAGAATTTTAAATGATATATATGAGCTGAGATATATATATATGGTGTGGTGAGCAGAATTTTAATGATTTTTTCTCCATAGCAAAATCATTTTTTTAAAAAGCAGCGGAAGTTTTTTTTTAAGAGAATTTTTTTTCATCAGAAGTATATATCAGCAAAAGTTTTTTATATCAGCAGAAGTAACTTTTTACATAATGCATTCAATCATCTCTATGATAGGAATAGTTCTCACTGGCAAGGAGAACTATCCTGACTGGTCCCGGATGGTA
>APFE031164797.1:36760-60372 GCA_000404065.3 Pinus taeda | reverse complement strand
AGAGAAGAAGAGTTACCTTCAGTGACTGAGATTTCCAATGAAGGATTCAAAATTATGTACAGGAAGAAGGTGAAGGTACATTCCAAACTAATCCTAAGCAAGGATTCAGAGAAAGAGAATATTATCACCACTAAAGATCCACTTGTCTCCTCATTGGTGGGTGATCACACTACACTTTCTCCCACTACCTCCACAGCTTCACAAGATCAAAAACAGGTTATGTAGACCAGCATATTTACCACATGGGAGGCATAAAAGAGTATATTTGACATTTTCAAGGAAATTAAAGTGAGAAATGAAGCCTTGAAGATCAACACATATAATCAATTCTGGAAGCAAACTTCCAGTTCACAAAGCAGACTGTTGTCAGCATTTGATTCAGAGAAATGTAAAATTCAAATGGCATTCCTCCAAGCATAGATCCCCCAACCCAAGGTAGCATCGGACTACAAGAAGACATCATTTGAATTTGATGTGAAAGACATACATTCGATTGACCAAATGGAGATGCACAAGCAAACTAGGCAAATGATTTCATCCACTCTCACTAACACTGCTATGATTTTATCTAAATTGCAGGTTACATTAGCCAATGTTCAATCACAATTGAAGATGGAGAAGGTCTCTGCACTTGCCAAAGACACAATGACCAAATATTTGGAGGACTTGGTGATCAAAGTAGGTCATGATCTTGCAAATAGCAATGCTGTAGAAGAGCTCATAAGAAAAATAATACAGACATAGAAGCATTAAGGAAGCAGTTAAAATTACCAACCACAGAAGATCTTCTGGCCAAGGACATTGAAGAAATAGAGTCACAGAAGGCAGACATGATGAAGCTCATCATGGAGTAGAGTGCATCGTTGAAGAAAATGGAGATAGAGATGGAAAAGATAATCAAATAAATGGAGAAAACTGCCAAAATGGCTATTGTCCCTTTGGAAGCACTGCCTATCACAACCATTCCTATAGTTACATCTTCTACAAAAAACACAAGGGTTACTGCAGATTAGTTGGCAAGCGCAGTGTAGAACATGTCTCTTCAAACTAAAGAAATAAAAGAGATTGCAGGCTCAAGTCAATCTTATACAAGAACAAAAGGCAAAGACTGAAACTTTCCATGCAGCAGAGCTACAGAAAGCTTAAAACCAAATAGAAGCATAGAGGAAATCAACCACTGGGTCCTCTATTGGCCACACACTAGACCAAGTTAAGGAAATTATCTGGAATAATATTATTGAAGCAATGGATGAAATATGGCCTTGCATTCAGATTATATTTGAAAAAAAAGAGTTGATGGAGAAAGCCAAGCAAGCCATTTCCACTATCAACACCGAGTTGGGAGAAATGCCTACCATACACAAAAACATCATCAAATTTCTCAATTATAAAAATAGATAAGAATTAGATTATTTGTGAGTAGATGATAGAACATAAAAAACCTTAGAAGTAAAGAAGGTTCTGACAAAGAAGAATTTGATTGTGAAGCTAACAGAGAAATGTCACACTTTGGAGCTAGTATTTAATAGGGTTTTCACCAGAATAGAAGAATTAAATAAGAAGGGTCCGCCTTTTTTATTTTCAATCAATGATAAGCTGATGACCAAGGAAGACTGTATGAATAAGCTGAAAGACATTGTGAAGGATATTGCCATGTCTTCCCATCTTAAAGGTGCTATGATAGGGAGAGCTTCCTATGAAGCTATCAGCAACATGAGTTTCATCCAGCATGAGATAAAGCACATTTTTGTAGTAAAATCTACATTTGTTTGATATAACAAGGTAGATGAGATCTACCACAAAGTAAAAAAAATTACCATTCCAGATGAGGAGCGGTGGGATAAGTTGTGTGAATTCTAGGATTAAAGAATAGGTTAGCTTCACTAGCGCAACACCCAAATAGTGGCCACTCAGTGACTGTTCTCCACCAAAGCAATGCTAGATGTCCAAATCACTTTCCCAAATTCACCTATTTTGGTCGCATTATTTCATTTATGTTAGTTTGAAGTTAATAATAGAATGCCATGCCAATGATGCATTAATTGTATTTTTTTTTGCAAATTATGTTTAAATACTTCATTTAGTCAAAGTATTGAGAATCGGTTCCTGACCATTGTAACTCTTTTTATTAAGCACTGTACTTTTTCCACGCTGTTGGAGCATCATTAATAAAAAGACTCTTCATAGGATACTTCTGTTGTGATATACTGGTTATGTTTTTCTTAATGTAATTGTGTTTCCACTATAACTATTCTCTGTATGTTTATCATCTAAAATCTAATTGTAAAATAGGAGATGTGAAAAATAAGATATGTTATTGAACACCTTATTTGGACTGCTTTTACAATATGTATGTATTCTTCTGAAGTTTGATTGAAAATTTTTGAAATTCTTTTCGATCACTACTAAAACACACCTATTCTCCATTCCATAATTCAATTTAAAGATCCAGTAAATGTAACTACCTTGCCCTGTGATTATTGTTTTAAAATTTTGATGCAGTATCCAAATTTATTTGACTCCATAGCCCAATGGAAAGAAAGTAATTTGATCAGATCAACCAACCAAACCAATCAAACAAATTTAAAAAAACAACCAAGCATAATCATAACTAGCCTAAAATCAACTTAAAAACCAAGCTAAATCATAAAGAGAGTTCCTTCTTTGAAGCTGGCAGGGCTGGATCCCAACGTCAAAAGTGGTTTGATGTTTTCCAATATATTTACTCCCTCAACCTCAAAAATATAAAATGATAACACCTCCTACAACTTCAATTTTTCTTTCTCTAACATCTCCTTTTCTCTTTTCCTCCACTCTGATCTCTTCGCTCTTTTCTCCTTCTTTTCTTCTGTTGCCAAAGTTTCCATCACAATAATAGGACCAACCTTCGTTTTATAGCTTTTATCTCCCTATTGACTATCACTAATCTTCCTCTTTCCCTTGTCCTTGAACTGGATTGTGGCATTCTATTATGGTTATCATCGCTTCCAATGCTACTGCTGTCTGTGGAGCAGTGATCAAAGTCCTTGCTATACTGATTGGATCATTGAGTCTGGAGGCATTGTAGCAATACCCCCAAGAATGCTCCTATGGCCAATGAAATGCCCTGCCGATCCACAGAAAGTAAAATCTCGTACAATAGTCCTTGCAAATACTGTGGGGATCATATGGGTAAAGTCCTTAGTTCCGAACTTTAATTTCACTATGTCCTTATCTTCAACATCTGCATCTTTTAAGTTCTTAGTCTTGTATAATTTGATCCAAAAAGGAAGAGTGGGACATGGTGCTTTCTTCTTCCTACGCACTGTTGTTGAAAACCCTGTAGTGAGGTGGTTTGATACTTCTTGAATGATCAATTTGTTAGTTGAATACCTTGGTAAGACATGTGGAGGCTTCTCTCTAGCAAGCACTCTAATGAAGGTGCCACTTGTTGAAGCATACCAATCATCAATGTCTACTATCACCTCCATTACTTCTAGGGACATGTAAGGTGGACTTTGCTCAAATATAATCTTGTATAGTGGGATGATAAAGTGGTCAGTTAGCCTTTCCATCACTCCTCAATAACTGTAGCTAGAAAGAAACTTGCAATAGATGTTCATGGCAGTCTCTCATGGTATCAATGTCCAGTTCATGCCATGGAACTGTTGATGCGCACAGATTGAATCCAGTAAGTATGAGGGCATACAGAACCTTTCTTGCTCTTTTTTAGGTGGATTTCGAGTCTTAGCTACATGGGATTCTAATTGTTGATCCGACAGATCCGCTGAGTTGAAGGGCGTCCTATTATTCACCAACTGGTCCAGTAAGACTTCCCACCCTTCAGGGAAGGTTTTAGTGCTCTCTCAACCATATATTCTACAAGCGAAGATGATCAAGAACTGATAAGCCTTCCTAAGGGAATTTGTCTTGTAAACATGGGTGGGTGTCTACCAAAACTTTGATGGTTGTTTCACCCAACACTTGATGATCTCTCTTATGTTCATGTAGCTATGGTTGTCATAGAAGAGTGATTCCATGTGCTTCATTAGATTGGGTAAGGGATACATCCGTTGAAAGTCTTCTACCCTAAAGGTGGAAAGCTTCTTCCCACTCACACTAATCAATGTCATTGTCTGTTCATCCATATGTGAGGCAATCCAGTTGATGATGTCTGCACACGGGAAGGTGGGGTACCTGCATGCAACCTTTTATAACCTTAACTGTCAGATGCTAAGATAGACCATCTAGTCCTCCAAATCTACCTCAAAGTCTTTTGCAAAAGTGTCTTTGATCTGTTGTCATGTTAGTGTTGTTCCTTTCTCAATAAATAATTGAGTATCTACATACACTGGTAAATTAACTGATGTATGCTCAACTGCTTCCCCAATACTTCTCTTGATGGTTTACTTTGATGAAACTCTCTTGGATGCCATGTTAATTGTGACTACTGGAGAGATGCTCAAAATTTTTTTGTACCTATAGGACAGACAAGAAACTCATGGTAGGAAAATGTGAGTTTAAAAGAAAAATGACTTCAAGGCAAGCTCAAGCAGCGAGCTGAGCATTAGATGTGACGGTTTGTGTAGTTTTTCTTGACAAGAGTGACTGATTGAATATGGGAATTGTGCACTATGCAGTCCCAACATCCAAGGTGGAAGCTTGATGAGTGGAACTACACAATGCATAGTTTAGCCTAGGAAAAGGTCTATGAGAGACTGCGCATTGTGAAGTATCTCTTGCCAAGCTAGGAGGTTGGCTTCTAGAACTGTGCAATGCATAGTTCGGGCTAGGTTAGGCTATTCTCTACGCAGTTCCAGAGGGCAAGCTAGTGGATTGAGCCTCTAGATTGCGTAGTGCAAGTTGTGGAAAGTGAGACTTGAGCAAGGGAGACCCAAATATTCCCAAGGGATGTGTGAAAACAAGAATATTTGAGAGATAGTGCAAAGCTCGGTGCATATCTGACTAAGTGTAGAAGCATGCATGTGAATCAAGTGCAAAAATTGGTTAAATGGAAGGAAAATGAAGCATGTGAGGAGAGTCGATAAAACGACAACCATTGGTGCAAAAGTAGGAAAACTCATGTGACACTTGGGAAAGGGAATTTATAACTTGAAACAACACTTCTACGAGTTAAAGCAAGTTAAAACGCCATCAACCATGTAGAAAAACAAATGAAACAACACTCACACAAGGAAAAAACAAAAAACGATTGAAAAACCGACAAAAGATGACAAAAGGAAAACTTGCCTCGAAAAACGACAACGATCCCACGAAAGGCTCTTTAATCTCCTCAGGAATGCTAGAGATCCAAGATTGAATGAGAGAATGAGCGCTAACAGCATTGATTAAATTTATTTGGACAAATTAGGGTTTATGACGTGCATGCTAAAATCAAGGAAAAAGCAACACTTTGCAGAAGTTTGTAAAAATAGCATAAGTGCCTCTGGGATACTAAAACAATATCCCTATTTTTTAGGGATGTTTATTTTTCTCTTTGCATTTTTTCTTTTTTTCTTTTTTTTCGAGGAAACTTGCCATGCACATTGCTAGGAAAGATATTGCAGTTCTAGGAACTAGGTAACTTTCTACTTTAGTGCACTGCACAGTTTTTGAGCTTAGTGAGGGTTGCATAATTTCTAGGCTTAGTGTTGGGTTTCCCCCTTGTGACTGCACATTTTGTGAACTCAAGGCTCACTATCTATTAGGACTACACAATTCCCAACAATAAGGCTAGTTGTCGTCAAGAATTGCACAGTTTCTGGGGCAAGCCCAAAACTATTGTGTGACCAAGTGAGGAGATCAACTTGTGAGTTAGAAAATAAAAAAAGTAAGAAAACACAAGCCAAAATGAAAATATAAGTCTTAGTCAAAGCACCAATACCTAGACTAGTGTGATATGAGTTGCTATGGTTAAGAAGGCAGGCTCCAAAATCGAAGCATAGGGAAAATTTTGGAGGGTGGTTGTAGCTGCTACAACATTGGTGACACATTGATAGAAGTTCATATCTTTGTATGGACCTTGCCTAATGCAAAGCTAGTCTAATTCTTTAGGAAGTATTGTGTATTTCTTTGATTATTGTAACTTCTTAGCTTAGCTTGAGATAAATATGTAGTCCCTACTATTCTCTTCATCGAAAACACACATACCAAGCGAAATCAAACTGAGTTGTTTTGGTTGGGGATGAGGGGTATATATATGCACAAGTAACATAGACTATCATATTTATAGTTTCATCTCTAGTGTTGCTCCGCTACGAGCAGGCTTGGACAGTACCCCAATAGAGTCACTTCAGGAACTCAAGCATTGCTGCACTACCAACAAGCCTGGACAATACCTCGACATAGTTACTTTCTTCATCTCTTTGCATAGGAAGCCTTTCTCTTATTTTCCCCTTTATTTCATTTTTTCATTTTTCAAAGAATGGTGGATATACATTTATTTATTTCAGGAGTGCGGAAGAGGGATCCCAACTTATTGAGAGAAGAAGAGGATATCCCTTTAGATAATGTTATGTATGTATACCTCTGACATACTTGTTAAGGTTTCCCCCTCTCCTTACTCTACTTGTCTTAGTTGAAAAGGGTTAACCGAAATTAGAAGACCAATTGGAGTGGGTGGTGCTAGTTAAAAGTGCCAGCATCGTGATTTCACCATGGCTCTCTCTGAAAGGAACATATTTTCCATCAGGGTATCATTGACTAAACGAATTCAAGGTTCACATAAAGAGAGGGAATAAAAGAATAACCAAAGTGTTGATAGCAATACAAGTTCCTCTTGAACTTCACCTTGCTTGTCTAAGAAGGCAAACATGGTTTCATGTGAAAACTAACCTAGATCTACAAAAGAAAAACAAACAAAGGAAAGAGGTTGGGTAAAGCAAAAAAAAGTAAAGAAAATCAAGAAACAAAAAGGAAAAGAAAACTACTACTCCTACTCCTAACCTAAGCAGAAAATAGTCCAAATCACGTAAAGTGATACTGCCAATGCAACCATTGGCACATTGGTTCGCTCATGTAGGCAAGAGTGTATATATCAATAAATATATAGAAGAAAATCAACAAACAAAAAAGATAAAACAATGCAAATTAGAATGTTCGAAGCTTGAATGAACCCATATAAAAGTAACAACGGAAAGTACATGAGAGGCACTTTGCGGATGTACCGTGGTTTTCTAATACATTGCAAGTGGAAGACAAGCATGTACACACCTTTTAACTTGAAAAATGAGCAAACATGAAGAAAGAAGAAAATTTCTGTTTTGCAATAGTGCTTGATATGTATGACTCCTCCAATGATTGAGTGGTAGGATTGTGTGATATAGATGGAGGATGAAAAAATTGTAAGATATCTTGATTTTCAATGTGAACAACATATTTATGATGAGCCTGGAGAGATTCAACATATTTATGATAAGAAGTGGAACTAACCTCAAGGTTGCGAGACCTGACATAACCGTTAGTGCGGGATGAAGTGCCTTGACAACTTGGGGAGGTTCCAATTCATCATAAGATGGATCATCAATGATTGGTGGCTTAGAAATATCAATAATGGATAAATCATAATCGTGATTGAATGAATGAATGAAAAGGTCATGACATCCACGATAAGAAAGTTTAAGATTGCGAATAGATGCATCCTCATGTCTTAATGAATCATAAATAGGGCATGATGTAAAACGACAAATTTCACCCTCTATGTTTCTAGAAAGTTAAGATGAGAGATTGGTAAGATCATGGAAGCTAAATTTGTCCTCTCCATATTTAAATGAAAAACTGGAATTCCACATGTTCTATGTATGATCAAAAGTAGAAACATCTGAAAATGAATTTTCACAAGATGGAATAGAAATGGCAGAATTGTGGAAGATGTCAGGATAAAGTAGAAGAGGTGTGGATGGAAGGAGGTCAACCTTCACTGAAATTTCTTGTTTCGACTCCCACACATACTCATAAAAAATGATATTGTGGGTTGGTTGTTCAACACCAAATCCATCCAAAACTTGATCCTTGTGAACATCACAAGAAATATCCTAGATAGATGAACACAACACAACAAAATCCAGAGGATCAGAGGGGCCGAAGGATGGAGGATGCGAAGATAGCACTTCAACACAGTCATTTGATTTACAGTCCAAATCTACACAAAAAATTTGAGTAAGTGGGGTAGGAGGAGATGTTGGTAGATCAACATGTGGACTCCCAATTTCTCCCACCTTGAATTGATGATCTAGAGTTGTTTGTTGAGAAGGGGACAAAGGTTCACTTAGAAAAACAACATTGTTCGTCTCAGGTTTAGGGTCTCTAACACTAAGGTATGTTGGGAGAGATTCGAAAGATTCTAACTCATGTGAATTTTTAGAAATGTGAACAATATATTGAAATATTTTAGTCAAAAATTCCCAGTCAACCTCATCTTCAGAAAATTCAAAACTGTAATGAACAAAACGATCATGAAAATATTGAAGAGATGCTTCACGTGTTTTCACAATTTTAAAATTTCTATTAAGGTCTTTACGATCATAAAGAATCAAAGCGCGACATGATTCACCAACAAATTATTTGAAAGAGTGTATGGAGGTTGCGAGTAATGTTTGAAACAATTTCTTTGTGTGACCTTCGAATGTGAGAGCAAGTAAACCACAAGAAACATCCTTAGAATAGACGTCATGCCTGTCATAGAAACCAACGAATGTAACTACGTGCTTGAGGAAGGTTATTATGCCCTTGCTACTAAACTTAAACTTAGACAAGTCATTCAAAATTCTCACTGACGCTTTCAAATTTTCAAAGTTAGAAGAACATGTTGGGGTTATGATGTAGGAAGAAGTCATGAAATAATTATAGAAAATCAATACATACTTCAAGATCTCAACTTGTCATTTGGCCCTACTTCTAGCGCCAAAAATGTTAATGGTCCTTGACCCTCCAACAACCAAGGGATCTCCCTGATATGAAGTCCGAACTAGACCTGACATTGTTTGGAGTAGGAGTCCCAACAATGCATGGTAATGTAATGCCTTGACCGTATAAAAGCATAGAGGAGGTATGATAAGTTTGGGTGAGAGCAAGTGTGTGACCCTTCAGAGAGTCAAGTGCGATGCATGAAGGTTCCAACAAACGAAGGGAAAAATAAGTGCACCCCTTGGAAGCCTATAATAGTACGCAACTTGAAAGGAAAACACAAGCAAAATGACATCACAAGCTAAGATGCAGAATAATCCACAAGTTAAAGAGATGATTTAATCCAACAAAACACATTCAATAAGATTCATACAAATGCATACAAAATAGTTCATAAGCGTATGCATAAGTTAAATAATATACATTGTCAATACAATAAGAATAATCCTATTATATTAACAACATATGCATGAAAGCATGTTGTCTCTGATTTTATTATTATAAGTGAAAGTTCATCCATACATACACCATTAAAGACCACTAGCCCAAATAATGGAACATTATAGTCAAGAACACCTATGCCTCCAACAAAGTATACTCATTCTACACTATGGAGAAACCAAGGCTCTTCACAATTCTCCCAAACTCTTCATAAGCCTAAGCCTAGCCAAAATCTTGGCTCCCAAAAGCTGGTTACATTGAGTTATGAGGTTTTATTTATAACAAGAGGGGGGTGACTCTTCAACTCCCCCTTTATGACGTTTGGACTACCCTCATGACTCTTCAACTTCTTCACAAAATGACACATTACATTACATGGCGACTTTTCATATTCCAATATTGACACTTGGAATTTCATTTACAACATAATTACAAATAATATTGCATTTTCCACATGTACCTATATAAGAGAAAATAGACTAGAGACAGCCTAACAAGAAACAACACTGATTCTGAAGTTTGGGCAAAGTCCAGCTTGGAAACCTCCTTTTGTTGTTTCTTAGTCACATATTTGTGCCAAGCTTGCTACTGTGTGATGGTGTCCCCAAACTTCTTAACAATATCTTTCGAGAAGTGGAATCTAGCCTCCATGGAATCTAGGTACACTGTCTTGGAACCTATATCTAACTCATCCTGAAGCATTAATAACATTGTCTTGACCTTGATAGGACGACTGATGAACTTCTACATGTTGTGTGCGTTCAACTCCAAGTCTTCCTTGGTGGCTTCTTGTCTTAGCTACTCCAAGTACTCATCGATCTCCTACCGCACTTGGTTCTTGGGTTTAGCATTAGTGAGGGAACTGATGTGTTCTCACCAAGACATCCAAACTACAGTAAAACCTCACATATGAGGCATGTGTGCTGCCAATGAATGAGGTGAGATACTTGTTGTTCTGAATCAACATTCAAGCCTTCTCTTTCTCCAACTATGCCTATGGATTCATCTTCTTAACTAATTCAAGCAATTCCCACCAGATTGTCCACTCTTATACATAGGCGATGACAACATTGTTTTTTTTAAGAGTCTTAACAAACTCTTTGCTTCACTCTTGTAGGCCATGCAAACAGAAAATTGCTTTATGAACAATGAAAAATGTGTCATAAAAATTCCCTATGGTTTCTCTAAGTGCTGATATTTCAACAAGTATCTTTGTTATCATCTCCCCCAATGCCAAAATTGCATTATGTGTTGTTGCTGATATTTTTTTGCCTCTTGTATGGAAGCTTGTATGTTCTTTTCTAGTTACTCATTCCCTGCTGGCAGATGCTTAACATTTGAGCTTGTTACTCCAGCATAGGCCAAGAAAGCATCAGAAACAAAATTTGGATGCTTCTTGGTGTTTGACACTATCACCCCTTCTTTGATGAATGCAGGTGATGCATGATCATCCAGAAAGTTATTCCTTCACACTTGTACAATACTCTTCTGGAACTCATTGAATGATACATTTTACACATCCATGAAAGGACCATCATCAAGGAGAACATCATTTCCTTTCTCACTCACGATTGGCTCTGCTACTAGAGGTGGTGGAGACTAAGGGATGACCTATGGTGCTCTTGGCATCAGGTCAACATCTTCATGTTGCGACTCTTGTTCCAACTCCATGTATGTCACTTCAATCAATTGCTTAATATGTTGAGAAAAATCCTAATCCTGCATCTGTTCACCTTCCTCCTCTACTGCCATTTTTTTTTTGGTTCTTCAACCTATATTAGTGTTGTTTCCTCTTTCATCCTGCCATACCTCTTTTTTCTTCCTGCTTCTGCTTCTCTTCTCATTCTCTCCTCCTCAGCTCCTGTTCTTCCTTTAGCTTCTTCTCTTCCTCCAACCTCTATTTTTGTATCTTCCTCTACTTTTATCTCTTCAATGTTTTCTCCCTCTTTATTTCCGCTGCCAAAGCTTCCTTCGTGATAATAGGATATGCCTACATTTTGTAGCTTTACTCTCCCTCTTGACTATCATCAATGTTCCTCTTTCCCTTGTGCTACACTAGATTACTTCCTTCTACTACTGTTGTTGTCACTTCAGGAGCTACTATTGTCTATGGAGAAGCCTTCAAAGTCCTTGCTATACTGACCAACTCAATGAATCTGGAGAAATTGTAGAAATACCTCCAAGGATCATCCTCTGGCCATTGAAATTCATTGTTGATCAACAGAAAGAAAATTCTCATACAATGGTCCTTGTAAATACTATGGGGATCATAAGGATTAAAGTCCTTGGTGCCAAACTCAAATTTCACTATGTGCTTAGCCTTGACATCTACATATTTTAAGTTCTTAATCTTGTGGAACTTGATCCACTAAGGAAGAGTGGGAAATGGTGCTTTCTTCTTCCTATGTCGTGATGTTGACGACCATATAGCAAGGTGGTATGATACTTCTTGCATGATAATTTTGTTAGTGACATACCTTGGTAAGACATGAAGAGGCTTCTCTCCACCAAACACTCTAATGAAGGTGCCACCTCATGAGGCATACCAATCTACAATGTCTATTATCACCTCCATTGCTTCTCGTGATATGCAAGGTGGATCTTGCTAAAATATAGGCTTGCATAGAAGGATGATAAAGTGGTCAATTAGCCTTACCATCACTCCTAGATAATTGGAGTCAGAAAGTAACTTGCAATAGATGTCCAAGACAATCTCTTGTGGTGTCCATGTCAAGTTCATGCCATGGAATTGCTTGATCCAATCTTGTGGTGAGGCCCCTAAGATATGAAATATTGAAATTACAGAAGAAAAGAGGAAAACACACAATAACAAAAGCACAAATAATTTTTTTTTATTAAAACAAATGACAATTGTAAGGACTACATTATGGTGGACAATCTATCCTTTAACAAAATTTGACTTGTTACTTATAGCCATTTTTGGTCATAATACTAGAGGTAAATTCCATAGGTGGGTAAATACCATGGGTGAATGAATATCATGAGTGGATGTCACTTACAAAACCATGGGTAAATTCCATGAGTGGACAAATACCATGGGAGGATGAATACCAAGGGTTGATGCCACTTACAATACCATGGAAAAATACCATCAGTGGATGTCATTTACAATATCATGAGTAAATTCCATGGGTGGATAAATACCATGGGTGGATTCCACTTACAATACCATAGGAAAATGAATACTATGGGTGGATGAATACCATTGGTAGATGTCATTTTCCATTCAGATCACTGCTGCTGCGCACAAATTGTATCTAGTATGTGAACATATATAACCTTTCTTTCCCTTTCTTGGGTGGATTTGGAGCCTTAGCTACATGGGACTTCAATTGTTGATCCAATAGATCTGACTAGTTGAAGGGCCTCCCATCACTCACCAATTAGGCCAGTAAGACTGTCCACCCTTCAGGGAAGGCTTCTTTGCTCTCTTGACCATATATTGTACAAGTGAAGATGATCAATAACTGGTATGCCTTCATAAGGGACTTTATCTTGTAAACATGGGTCGGTGTCTGCCAAAACTTCGATGGCTCTTTCACCCAACACTTTACTATGTATCTTGTGTTCACGTAGCTATGTGTGGCATATAATATTGAGTCCATGCACTTCAACGACTTGGGCAAGTGATACATCTACTGAAATTATTTTTCCCTGAAGGTGGCAAGTTTCTACCCATTGGCACTGCTTAATGTCATAGTATGTTCATTTATATTTGAGACAATCTAGTTGATGATGTCTGCATGCAAGAAGGCATCATATCTGCATGGAACCTTGTATAACCCTAACTGCCAAATGCTAATATAAACCTTTCGATCCTGAAAATTTGCCTCAAAGTCTTTTGCAAAAGTGTCTTTGATCTATTTCCATGTCAGTGTTGTTCCTTTCTCAATAAAAAAGTGAGTATCTACATACACTGGTAAATCAATTGATGTCTACTCAACTACTTCCCTAGTACTTCTCTTAGTGGTTTCCTTTGATGCATCTCTCTTGGATGCCATGTTAACTCTCACTGTTGGAGAGATGATCAACTATTGATGTACCTATGGGACAAAGAGGAGATTCATGGCAAGTAAATGTTAGTTTAAAAGAAAAACAACGTCAAGGCAAGTTCAAGCAGCAAGTTGGGCACTAGATGTGAGGGATTGTGCAATTTTTATTAACAGGGGTGACTGATTGATTGTTGGAAATATGCACTGCATCATTCCAAAGTCCAAGCTAGTGGCTTGAGCCTCTAGATTGTGTAGTGAAAGCTATGCAAAATGAGATTTGAGAAAGGGAAACTTAGATCTGCCCAAAGGAAGTGTGAAAGCAAATAGATCTAATAGATATTGTAAAGATGAGTGTAGATATGACTAATTTTAGATGCATGCATGTGAATGAAGAGAAACAATTTATTAAACGGAAGGAAAATGAAGCATTCGAGGAGAGTCGTCGCAATGACGACCGTTTGTGAAAAGACATGAAAACTCATACGACACTTGGAAAAGGCAATCTGTAACTTGAAACAACACTTCTACAAGTTAAAAGGCCAACAACCATGTAGATAAACAAGTGAAACAACACTCATATGAGCTAAATGACAAAAATCGATAGAAGAAGCAACGAAAGATGACAAAAGGAAAACTCACCTGGAAAAGTGGGACAATTGCACCAAAGGGTCCTCGATCTCCTCAACAATTCTAGAGCTCCAAGGTTGAATGTGAAAATGAGCTCTAGCAGTGTCTATTAAATAGATTTGGACAAATTACGGTTTGTGACATGCGTGCCTAAAATCAAGGAAAAAGTGACACTGGGTAGAAGTTTCTAAAAATAACGTAAGTGCCTCCTTCAGGATACTAAAAATAGATCCTTATTTTTTAGGGATGCTTTTTTATTTTTACCTTTTTTACTTTTTCTCAAAAAATTGCCATGCACACTACTTGGAAAGACAATGCAGTTTTGGGAATTGGGCAACTTTCTGGCTCAGTGCACTGCGTAGTTTCTGAGCTCAGTGAGGGTTGCATAATGTCTAGGCTTAGTGCTAGGCTGTCCCTTCATGACTACTCATTTTATGTGCTAAAGCCTCACTAGTAGTTAGGAATCAACAATTCCCAAAAGCAAGGTTAGTTTCCCTCAAGAATTGCGTAGTTTCTAGGGAAAGCCCAGAACCACTGTGGGACCAAGTCACGAGATCAACTTCTGAGTTATAAAATCAACCATTAGGGGAATTTTGAGGTCTAAAATGGGCCTCCTGATAAAAATGTACAACCAAAATAAACATTATAAGATCCAATAGGATTCAAGATGATGACGTAACCATGGGGGATGATTCACCATTTTTGGAGTAAAAAAGTAAAAAGATTAAAAAATACTAAAATAATAAAACTACTTTTTCAACTCATATTTTCAACTTACCTCCTTAAGTTTTTACTCAAAGTTTAAGCGAGAGTACTCGTTGGATGAAAAATTTAATTCCTCATCCAAGGAGTACCCATGTTGCATACTTTTGATGGACCTTGCTACGGGAAAAATGAGAAATACATGAAAAACATGATTGCAAACAGATTTTTTCATATATTTCTCATTTTTTGTGTATCAGTGTCCATCGAAAGTATACAACATGGGTACTCTTTGGATGTGGAATAAAATTATGTATCCAAGGAGTGTTTCGACTCAAAATTTGAGTAAACCTGTAGAGAGATAAGTTGAAAATACGAGTTGAAAAATAGTTTTTTCTTTTTTTCCTCTAAAATTTAATGATGTAATCTAATTTTATTTTATTATTTTTACTATTATTTTATAATTTCCTTAGGAGGCCCATTCTAGACTTCAAAATTCCCCTAATGTAAGTAAGTAAACACAAGCCAAACTGAAAATATAAGTCTCAGTCGAAGCACAAATAACTAGATTAGTGCGAGATGACTTGTTGTGGTTAAGAAGGAAGGCTCCAAAATCGAAGCATAGGAAAAGTTTTGGAGGGTAGTTGTAGCCGCTACAATAAGTAGATAGATAGATAATTACTAATGAAACTTTGTTATTTGATACAAGAAATGAAATTTATCAGTAAAATAGTAATCTCTATGTTTAATGAGTTTCTGGATGAACCTATGGGTATGGTTTTAATTTGTCTTTCATATGAAAGTGTGTATGTCGAAAATGTTTATGGAAGGGTTGGTAATTTTTATGTACATTGTAGTAGAGTTTTCGAGTTGAAACTTAAGCTCATTCAATGTGGAATCAACAACTTAAATTTAGTCCCTTAATTCCTTCTATATACTTCTTTTCCAGCATCGATAAGTGCTTATAAACGAAACTAGAATGATAAGGAAGATGTAATAAAACCTGTGAGTCGAGTTTGTTTCTGTATTGTTCATTAAAAGAAAAAGAATATATAGAGTTAGTCTAGGGCCAAGCTATCATACCCAACAACCTAAGAAATCTCACAACCCTCGAGAATGTGAGTGTTTAATCAAAATGAAACTGACAAATATAGAATTTATTGATCAAATATGTTGAAACATTCAACCAAATGGGATAGGTTTCCATGGATAATACTGGAAATAGAGAGAAAATAATAACAACAATGTTTATGACAATAAGTTATTAAACCTGTTGGAAGCCCTGTAAAATTTATATAGAAAAATACAAATAATAACCCTTACTAAAGTAATAATGTAACCCTCATTCAACAGAAGTTTTCGAGCACCCAACTATAATCCCACTTCTTATGCAACAAATAAGCCACAAAAATAATAGGAAAACATAATCTTTTAAACATGGCCGAGACCCTATTGAGCTTGTAATTACATTTCCAACAATAGTTTGGACAGTGGAACAAATAGTGGCATGTCACCCTAAGATCTAAGAGAATATTTACATTGGATTAAAAAAAAATATTCGAGCCATAACATAAACTAATTAGAACAACCCTAATAGATAACATATAAAGTGACAAGGAAATTTCTGGTATAGAAAGACCGCATGCACCTGGGCAATGATTTTGTGGTGTGGAGAAAGTATGCTGCCAAAATGAGGTTGTATAGATTTTGAACCACCAACCCCTACAATATTTCCACTTACCTTCCAAGGAAAAGCTAAGGACAAGGATTATGATTGTTTAAATGCCAAAGCATGTACACTAAAAACAAATCAATTACATAATATTGGTAGGTCTAAAGTGACCTATAGGAGTACCCTCCAGGAACTCATTCCTAAAACCCTTGTTCAAATGTGACTAGAGCTGAAACCTTGTTGTAGCATGAATATATGTAACTAGAGCTTGTCAGGAAAAGAGTCCTTCACTGGGGTTGATTTGGGAAAGTTATAGCCTATCGAAACCCTTGCCCAATTTGAAGGGCTTACCCAAGGAAAAAACCCAAGAGTAGATTGTATAACCAAAAATATCAATTAAAAGTGACAAAGACCTAATAGGAAATACAAGAGTAAAACAAATAGAGTCAGTTGAGTGACTGTTAAGAGGTTCTAGTTTAAAAAAATAAATCAAGAGGAATATGAGCCTCAAATATCTAGGTGGAGGAAATTTACCTTTCTATGAATAAATGAGTAGACAATGATTGTTGGAAACATATCCCTGTTCCTGTAGTTGCAAAGACCCTATGGAGGAATAGTGAATTGAAAGTGAAACTCAGGCTGCCACCAGTGTGGGAGGGGTAGTTACTCAAATTAACTCGATCAATCCCTGCCATAGGATCTAACCCTAATCAAACAGAGCCGTCGATTCTTTTCTCACCAATACCAAAGGTGGCCACCTATGGCTTGGTAGAAGATTAGAACCCTACCAGAACCATAGAAGGGAATATGCAATGTGACCAAGGTTTCATTTAATGTTTAGTTTTATATATTGTTTGGTAATAAAATATGTTGACCCAGTATACATAGGGACATAAGGGGAATGGAATAAGTTTATTATGTTAAATTCCCATCCTTGTGTGGAGCCTATAATATTAGGCTAACCTTCCTCAAGGAACGAGAAGTAAAAAATTAGTTAGATTAGAGAGTATCAAAAAAGGGAAAAAAAATATTCCAGAGAAAACTAACACTCAAGGATTAGAAGGGGGAAGAGGGTCCAAATCAGAGAGTGCTAAGTCATAGAATACTTCCCTTGACAAAGCACAAAAAGGAGTAACGAGGAAAAAATTAGAGTTGCAAGGGGAAATCAGGAAAATTAAACCCCCAAACATTGATGATGAAACCGAAGAAGATGTAGAACATTGGTTAGTCAACATGAATAAATATTTTAAAAGTTACGAGTACAATGATAATTCGAGAGCTCGATTGGAAATTTATCAGCTATGAGGTTGTAATTCCCCCTCCCACATCTACGCACCATCCAACTGGGGTAAACATGTGACGAGGAGTTACTATGATATGATTCGACCTACTAAGTGACCTTACGGAAGTGGAATCAATGGAAACATATCATAATAGACCTTTTGCACCTGCTACGAGACTCGTATAATGCAACCAAGTCATTCCCCTAACTAGCCCCTGGTTCCCACTAAGATTTTAGACCACTAAAACTCTCCCTTGATATGGACAAAGGTGCATTTGGAAACCTCTTGACACATGCACATCATTGGTATTCATGTGTCTAGGGACTTTTCTCCTAAGGATTGTGCCTGCGACTCTAGGATTTGTGCCACTTTTCAAGTCCAGAATGGAGGTCACTACCCAAATACTCCTGTAGCTTTGAGAGTCCATTAATTACATGATGAAAAGACTTTCAAATCAAAATTTGACTCCAGGACTACATCTGACCATCCCCAACCACGACTGACATTCTATCAAACACATGGCATCAATAAATCTACAGAAATGCAATACAAGGAAGAGCATAAAAGACTAATAACTCATATGAGACTTGACAAGAAGGATCACCACCCTCTTCCTTTAACTATTTCGACATCAATTAGTTCTTGCATCCATTATCCTTTGAGTTACAAGTAAATACATGAAATAACCATGATAATAACCAATCATATCACCATTCTTATAACTAGCATTAAACCATGTAAATAACAATGATATAAAAACTATTAAGGCCACATAATAAGAAGTACAAAATAAATTAACTTAGCTTTTATTAAACATATGCAAATTCGATTAGGTTCAAGACCTCCACATACAACCGAGCGAAAGAAATGGTTGAACCAGATATTTCTTTCAGTTAGTCATTGTACCATATTCCAAGCATGAATTGGGGATCTCATTGATAAAGAAATCCAAAAATAACCAAGGGAATCCAGAGGTTAAATCACCTCCACCCTCACCAAAGCATGATGTCACCAAAACTGACACCGAGATCACAAAACCAAACTGAGCTAGGAATGCCTCCAGACTTCATCACTATCCTTGAGGAATTTTTTTATCTCCTTGTCTCTCAAGCGTTACCACAATCCACATTGGATCACTAGGTCGTAAACTGAGACAGTCTCCCAGGCTTTACCATAATCCACATCAGATCAGTAGGCCCTAAACAAAGACTCCACATTTAGGCTTTACCATGTATCCCGCTAAAATCGGTCAAGGGATTCCTAGGCCTTTCAGAATTTTCCTGAGACCACCTTTACCCTAGATTTCGAAACCATCTGGAAATTTCAAAGCTCAAAATGGAGAAAACAATCCCACCACACCATGGATTTTTGGAAAAAGGAAAGGCTAGATTGAAAACCATTGTCATAACTTGGCAAAAACATGCCAACAACATCAAGAGAACCATATACCAACATGCACAACCATGCATGTGAAAATCAATAAGGAAATCACACATGAAATATGCTACTTGCAAGTATTTGTGTTGAAGCTACTTGATCCTACTCCTCCTTGCTTGATATTTCCTTTCCTCTCCTTTCCTTGTCCTTCCTTTGCTTGCTCCAAAGCTAGAATGCTCCAAGAAAAATCTAATTCCTTGTGCTTCCTTTGCTTGCCCAAAAGCTAGAATGCTCCAAGAAAAATTTAAGTGTCCAAGAGTGAGAGAGAGAGAATAATGAGAGAACTCCAAAACTAAAAGGACAAAATGTTACATAATTATCCTGAGAAGCGTTTTTATCAATGAGACCTCTATTTTCTTCATTTTCCATTATTTTCCTTCAGTTTCCTCCTCACATGAAACCTGTGACCTTTCACCTTCATTTTCTTCTATTTTATTTTATTTCCATAAATAAATGTGCCAAAAATACCTTTTTAATGCCTCATCCATTTCCTTTTCCAACTTCCTTTAGCCATAAACACATCCAGTGATGCCCACTACGATATATTTTTCCAACATTGAACTTCGAAGACGTGTCCCTTAACTGTGGTCTAATTTTGCCTTTATTAACTTTTATTACATGAACTTTTAACTAGGGGTTGTTACAAAGGTAAGGAAACATTGTGGTGGGAAGAGGTTAATTCAGTCCAAGGGGTACACAAGAAAGAGATTACTTGGGAGAAATTCTAATGACATTTTAGAAATAAATACTTGAGTGAAATTTTTTTGATGATAAGGCTAGGTAATTTCATGATTTATGACTGGGGAAATTGACCATGGATGAGTATGTGGCTAATGTTACCTCATTTTTGAGGTATTTCCCTATATACATGAAGAGAAGGTGAAAGTGGAGATAGTTATAAGTAGTTTACTATCATTCATAAAGGAGCGATTAGAATTCATTAATCCCAAAACAATGCACGAAGTAATATGTAAAGTGTGAATTTGTTATCAATAGATGAAGCAAAAAGGGGATAATACAAAGAAATTTGCTGATAAGAAGGGGAAAAACATGCTCAAGGTATTAAGGGTGGAAAATTTGTGAGTTCCAAAAATTTATTTAATAATAAGAAAAATAAAAGCCTGAGCAAAAATAAGCAAAGACCCATGTCGGAGAAGGAAGATAATCCAATAGAACAATCGACTAAAATTGAGCATGGCCAATCTACAAAACCTCTGTTATAGTGTTGGGGATGTGGATAACCCCACTATATTAAGAATTGTCCTTATCACAAGTGAACGAAGCAAGTATCTTAGATACATGACACATTTACAGTGGGAGAAATATTAGGGAATATTCTTGAGATCATTGCAACATTAGGAGATCATTAGGAAAAATACGAACCAACTATGGTAGAATTTGAAGGAAAGTTTTTCACCATGATGTGTCTATTTTGATTGATCTTGGATGTAGCCTAAGTTATATAACACCTAAAATAGTGGAACTTTGTAATATGCAAGCTGAGAAATTGAAAATCCCCCTGCTAGTGAAAATAGCCACAAGAGCAAAGAGGAGAGTAGTAGCCAAGGTAGAAAATTGTCCTATTGTGGTTGGAGATCAACCTATAACAACAAGATTAAACATTTTCCCTGTAGGCTCTTATGATGTCTTACTTGGTATGGACTGGCTTGAGAAGCACTAGTCATTGATAAACTATAAAACAAAAAATGTTTGTTTCCTTGATAATGAGGGGGTGATGAAAGAAATTCAAGGAATTCAACGACCCCTGAAATGGATACCAATTACTGCCTCCTAGCTAGGAAGGCACATTGGAAAGGGGAGTCAGATTTAAGTTGTGTAGGTGGGGTACACTAAATCCAAAGAAAAAACTACAACTTTGGAAAATTTACCTATTGTACGAGACTTTGTATATGTGTGTCTATAGGAGATTTTTGGTTTGCCTCCAAAGCAAGATATAGATTTCACTATTGAGATAATTCTGAGGGCTACTTTGATATCTAGAGCACCCTATCCGATGAGCATAATAGAACTGACATAGCTAAAAATATAGTTGTAGAAACTGATTGACAAGACATATTCACCCAAGTGTATCCCCTTTGGGTTATCCTGTACTTTTTGTAAGGAGAAAAGATGGTACATTGAGGCTTATTATTGACTATAGGAAGTTAAACAAACTGACTGTTACGAACAATTACCCACTACCTACAATAGACGATTTATTTGATTAAGTAACAGGGGATAACATGTTCCCTAAGAATTACTTACATTCAGGATATCATCAAATACAAATAAGGACGAAGACATATGTAAAACTACCTTTAGAATATATTATTGACACTATGAGTTTGTGATGTTTCCTTTTCGGATTACTAACACCCCTACCACGTTCATGTGTCTCATGAACAATATTTTTCACCAATACCTTGATAATTTTGTCTTAATATTTATTGAAAACATCCTTATTTATTCTAAGAATATGGAACAACACTAGAAACACTTAAAAATTGTGTTGTAAACATCACCAGATCATCATCTTTATGCAAAATAAAGAAAATGTGATTTTCGCAAAGACAAAATTCAGTACTTAGGACACGTTATCACCCAAGAAGGGATAGTGATAGATTTCAAAAAGATAAAAAATATTATGGAGTGGCATGTTCCTAAAAATGTGGCTAACATCATATCTTTTATGGGTTTATCCGGATACTACTGTTGATTTATAGAAGGGTTTTCAAGAGTAGCATACCCCACCACATCTCTTCAAAAGAAAGGGAAGAAATTTCTGTGGACAATAAAGTGTCAGAGTAGCTTCAAGCGACTGAAAAAATCACTTACCACTTCACTTGTCTTGTGGATTGTAGACCCTGAAAAGAACTTTATGGTCTGAACGTATGCATGAAAGGAAGCTATTGGAGGGGTATTAATGCAGGAAGGAAATTTAGTGGAATACAAATCCAAAAAATTGAAGGAACATGAGCATGAATACTCAACTGATGACTTAGAAATAAGGATAGTGATACATGTCTTGATGGTTTGGCAACACTATTTGTTGGGGAAAATATTCTTATTAATGATTGACCATAATAGCTTAACTAATTATTTTAATCATCCCACATTAAATGCACATCAAGCATGTTGGACTGCCTTCCTAGGTGATTTTGATTTCAACATTAAGCATGTAAAAGGTAAACAAAATCAAGTGGTTTATGCTTTGAAAATACATTGTTTATATGAAATTTCTTGTAGTCATGCCAAAACTAACTTCACTGAACAAATTAAGAATGTTGTTACAAAAGATCCAAAGTACCAATTTTTATGGCAGTAGGTAAAACAACAGAACAACAAAGAGAAACAGTTGGTGTACGGCATTTGTAATAATAATATTTTAGGTTTTAGAAACCGACTATGTGTACCTAATCAACAAAGTCTAAAACAATTAATTTTGGATGAATATCATAAAAGCCCTTATGTTTCTCACTTGGGTTATCAAAAATTAATTATTTCTTTGAGAAAGGATTATTTTTGGCCAATTGTGAAGAAGGAAGTGGCTGAGTATTTGACAAAGTGTTTAGAATGCCATCGGGTAAAGGCTAAACATCAACATCTATTTGGGTTTCTACACCCATTACCTATACCCAAATGGAAGTGGGAAGTTATCACACTTGATTTTATCGTTGGTCTATCGAGAACTAAATGACCGAATGATTCCATAATGGTAGTAGTTGATAAACTGAGTAAGGTTTCACATTTTATACTGGTACAATATACTTACAAAACAATCAAAATAACTGATATTTTCATGAGGAGTATTTTCTGGCTACATGGAATACCTAAGGTGGTGATTTCAAATAGAAATTTGAACTGTACATCTACGTTTTGGCTTGCATTATTCACAGGGATGGGTGCCTAGATGGAGTTTAGTACTGCGTACCACCCTCAAACAGATGGGTATATTGAGCATGTGAACCATGTACTTGAAGACATGTGCAGGATGTATGTGATGTAACAACCAACAAAATCGGAGGATTACCTTCATCTAGTAGAGTTCGCCTAAAACAACAGTTATCATGCTTCCTGAAAATGAGACCCTTTGAGATATTATATAGATGAAGATGGAAAATAGTTGCAAACTCTAGTGGGTTTGAGGAAAAATTGATGCTAGGACCATATATGTTGAGAGAAATGGAATCCATTGTGAATAAAATCAAAGCATATCTAAAATATGCACAGGATAGAAAAAAGATGTATGTGGATAAGGGACAAAGCTATTGAGAGTTTAAAGTATAGGATAATGTTTATGTGCAGGTAAAACCTAATAAGATCATCCTCCAATGGGGGAATTCTACAAATCTAGGCCCCTGATTCTGCAGACCTTTTCAAGTCCTTGCCTAAGTGTTAGAAAATTATATATTACAAAGCAATGGAACACATAAAATATAGAAAATGCATAAGACAAGAGAACCAAAGATATACGTTGTTCACCCAATTTGGGCTACATCCACAGAGAAACAACCAGTCCTTCCTTTTATATTATCCAACAAACCTTAAAGAGAT